>NW_019059879.1:349472-386591 GCF_000696155.1 Zootermopsis nevadensis | reverse complement strand
ATGAGCAGGATCCTTCCATCCTTTTCTCGGATTGGGACCTGTTCATATACGTTCTTGGCAGCTGATCCAGAAGTGGTTTGCCATTGCCTTCTTCTGTGTGTGAATGGAGTAATTGTTGGGATGCCACGGAGGAAAACTCCGTGTTGCCTAGACCACGGCCTTGCCCAACACGAGTTATAAATTCGAACCCGAGACCCCAGGATTACAAGGCCAGCGTTCTAACCGCTAGACCACCGTGGCTATAACATTACTCCATTAACCACCTCTTAACATAAATCGATTTAACTGTATAAACTATTTACTAACAATTCTGTTTTATTTATTTTTTTATTGATTATTTCACGACGCTTATTCAGTAGCTAAAACTATACAGAGTCGAATGAGAGTATAATATAGTTAATAATGAAGGCAGAACCTTAAATCTCACTCAATTTATTTTAAAATACCGAGATTATGATGCTGAGTGTGACAATGTGGTGATCCTTGGAGGTTAACACGAAAAACTGTTGGTACTATCGCATGTATGACTCGTTATTTCGGGAGCAAGTTAAAATCGTATCGAATTTAGCAAGATAGTTTGATTTCGAATCTTTGTTCTTCGCAAATTCCAAGATGTTCGCCAAAAACATAGATCAGGTTCCGAATACATGAGCGACCCACAAGCAGGCCACCAGCTAAACCAATATTTCACTGAAGTTTATTCTAAACGATATAATGAACTGTATTGATTCTTACATGAGGTCGTCTGCACTTGATGACGTAAAAGGGATACTACATACGTAATTAACGCTATCATGTAGGCATATGTCATCATCATAAGGCAAATTATTACATTTTGAATCAATTTAATGACGTTATTAGTGTTTCAACATCCAATTCAGTCAGTTAAAAAATTGCGACAAAATATAAAATCTGAATAAATGTGCGTAGGACAAGATAAAGACCTCAAGTTTACGTCAGGTTATCACTTGCAGAAAACTAGCAAGCGCCTTGGTATTTCAATCGCTCCTTGAACCCAGTAGCGTGCCAGGCCTGTAAATAATTAAGTTTTCTCCCCGTAAACAACTTTCACGCAACCGTATTAAAATATTCATTGACGGCTGAAATATAATATATCACATTTTCACAGAAAAAATAAAATTCGGTTCGGATATTTTCTCTTCATGGCTCGACAAATTCCAATCCTTCTCAATTATTTAAAAGACCTGCACTCAATAAATGGGTATCTTAGACGGAATGAAATATATATAATATAATGCACCAGTAACATTAGGCCCTACATTATTTATTATATGACCGAACACGTGTGAACCCTGAACTTAAAACGTACGGTTTAATATTCATCAGAACATGAGACTTAAATGGCACTGAACCTCGTGGCATAAAGTTCAGAGCAGGTTCTATTGACATTATTTACATATGACACGAAGCGTAATTTTATAGTACGTAATGGCATAAATACCAGCTTTTTAATAATAATAATAAAATAAGTTTTCCAACCCTAAATAAAGCGACAACCTCCCTTATAATCCGTCCAACCCATTCTCCCGAGACTGGCACCGAGAGACTGAACCTTCTCGTCGTGTGTAAATCCATACAATATTGCCAACCTGACAGGCACACAATTTTGTTTTACTTTGCGATACTGCGCGTACCTGAAAAATATCGATATGAAAAATATCGATTCTTCATTCAACCGCGTTACACAGCATTCCTAATTACGAACTGATAAATATGTAGAAGGAAATAGTCGTGGTATTGTTTAGGTGTATTATCCCATAATTTCCGGTGGTACTGAATAAAATAACGAAAAATATTTGTTATGGTAACCGATTTCTGGATCGGTATTCCAAACTCTTGACCTCAGAGATACGACGCAAAAACACTACCTACAAGGCGGTGAATATCAAAGGATCAGAGATGGCGTTGGTGGGCAGTGACCAGATGGCCTACGAACACGAGGTTCGCCCACGAGGGCGAAGAACAATGAAGCATCCCGATATTTCCTGACATCATCTGCGAGGATACCAACAACATAAAAAACTACCAATATATCTGTCTGAACCTTCTGAAAAGAATTTCATACGACGTGCATTATTTATGTTACCAAAGTAAAATTAAAGTTGTCCACTTTACGTCTGGAAAAAATTCTGCCGTACCCAATCGACAGGAGGCCGGTCTGAACGCAGGGGCTAAGAGAAAATTGCTTTATCCCTACCAGTAATATAACCCACAACGTCCAGGTCGTGGCTTTGTCGCTGTATTGACTGACCTATGATTACCAACAGCTGATAAGAAATGTAATTTAAATTAAATTAACGTGAAGAAGAGTACTCCATAAAATGTGGATACTCTGCATTTACGAAAGCCGAAGGTACATGAACAAACTTCCACCGGAAGCCATCAAAAAAGATAAAAACCAGATCACTCTCTCAAAACCCCTTTTATTTCAAGAACCATTTTAATATTCATACACGCCTGTCGTATATCTCCCACGTAATCTCCTTCTTACCTTAAAAATGTTCAACTTCAATGCAAAACGCATTTCTCAACCTCCTACGTGCTAAACGTCAAATTCGATTTTATGGTTCTAATATTTAAATTAAATTAAACTAACTTAACTCCACGTAACAGAGTCGTTTTAATGGAACGATGATTTTTTTGTATAAAAAGCCGGAGAAAGCAGGGTCGAAATTCGAACACGAAGCTTCCCAGAATATTAACGATGGGTTCTGTATTTCCTTAGTCGGCCAGCAAAAGAAATGGCATTATACTTTCACGGAAAGTAAATATTATTAGTACGTCGCGGTTGAGTAGTTATAATATCACATACGCTTCGTATTAAAAGAAACACGTGTTCAAATTCCGGCCAGGAATGGAACTGTTTCCGGCACTTTTAAGTTATTTCGGGAAAATGGTGGGATAATAGACTGACACACTCGTCGGTAAAAAGTGCAAAGAAATGGCTGCAATCTCTTGGCGAATGTTTTGTTCAAGGTCGTCAGAAATTCGAAACACCTAATCCAGTTGTGTGTATGGACGCCGGTGGCGACAAAAATAAACCGGGGGCGGTGGGAAGGTTAAACTCGCAGAAACTCAAAACGAAAAAGAACCTACGTAACAGTTAATGAAGAAAAATTATACAACCGTGAGTTACCGGAAAAAACCCCAGATTGAATTCAACACTGAGTTACAATTAATTTATTCTCACAGAACAAACATTTCATGCTGGAAACGATACACTGCAGGATTCCTTGCCTTGTCGATATTAGAATAGGCCAACACCTCAAGTGCAATATTGTGTTGGACAAGTTTACAAGTTAAAACCCTCGTCATTTGCACTCCACAACCCCACCAAACAGCCCAAAGTATTTTATACACTTCGTCGCGTAACGTTTCATTAGATTAAAACACAATAAAATAATAAATTAAGTTACAATCAAGATAAAACTATTCCAGAAAATCTTCCAGCTTTAAACGAGCCATTCGCTATTCTAAAATAGTAAAGACTTCACAGATAATGCCGTGTTGTTTACTAAAAATGCTACGTTAGATTTTTATTACATTGCTGTCAATGTACAAAATTATTTTTGTTTAATAATATGACGTCAATGCCGTCCCGTGTTTTTGTTATTTTTGAGAACCTGCCTACATTACGCACACTCCATATGTCATCTGTTTTAATTTGGCGGTCACTTTAACATACACGCATAAAACATAACATAAACACATAAGAGTTAATTACAAGCCTATAAACTCACCTAATGAGGAGCATAGCGCCCGAAACCACACCGGTATCATAGCCAAACAGAAATCCTCCTATTGTACTCAGAAATGTCAGAACGTAAATAAATGTGGGCGTTCGAGGCCTGGACTTCTCTTGTACAAGATCTTCACTACTTGTAATATTACCCGTTGATTCATACTTAGTCGTCATCATCAAATAAACACATGCAAGACGGAAATTTGGTGCTGCTCTCAAAACTCACAACTGCACTAACGAACGTCGAGCACAACATTGGCAACTTTCACTCTGCTTGCATACTTCTGCCATATTGCTCTCGTTGTATGGGAATCGATTGCTGGATAAGTAATAATCGAAAGAGATCTGGTAGCATTCGAGAGAACTAGTATTCAATATGACCGACAGATTACACTACTAACCACGCAACCAAACCTGTTAGCCTATTCAACAGAAGTGTTTAGTTGGTAAGAAACGTGTCAGGCGCACATTTCAAACATGTCTGTTGTGCGCAAATGCAACAGAATGCTACAAATTTTTAATAATAAGATTGCAAATGTGCAATATTACCGGAATAGACACAGATTCCAGGCGCGCTCTTTGCCAACCAACCTTGTCTTACTAAATATTTCCGTGTGTCCTACCCTAGCCTTTCATAACGTAGTCTAACCTGCCTTAACCTCAAATCACCATGTTTACCCTGGTTATCTTAACCCACGACTATAACGGATTGTAACACCCTGAGTGGGTCTCGACAACTCTCACGCCAGTAGAATTTAAACACTTTAAGTTGAGGAGTTTACGTTAGATCGTAACAGATTTGCTCGAACCGGACAATAGAATTAAATTTAGCCCTTCTCTCCGAGCTAAATGGCTAATCAGCTATAATGCTAAATTTAATTTAAAACTCTGGCTAGGCGCCTAGATGTCTGTGACAGTGTAAACTTGGCTTGGCGACAAAGCACTGTGTGTTTTTGAAGTTCGCAATGTTAACTCGATGTCACTGTGAATATTAAACCAGTATCTCTGAAATTTAGTTTATTAATTCAAACATGTATGATTGAGGGATTTTACATGAGAATAATATGGATACTGCTAAGTCGTCGACATTACGAAGACTCTACCTTTAATTTGGTGTGAATTTGAAGTGAACTACAATGCACTGGAGAACTACATTCGTAGTGTGACAAGATACCTATGTGACTGACAATTAATATAACAAACAGAGCTGCTTGTTTCGGTAAATCAGGCATAAATTTTACGTGAGGTGTAATTGAACCTATATGATTAAGTTACCTGTCAAAATGTCAACTGACCACAAATGACACTCACTCAAATAACATCTGATTTTCCTCGGAGATAACTCATTGGCTTAACCTAACCATATTTAAAGCAAATAAACCTGAGAAATTTCTTTATTGCAGTCGAAACTTTACACATCACAATACCCCGACTTCAAGATCGGACAGGAACTTCAAGGTAAGACCTTTTACATCTTTGGTTCTTAGTTCAACATCACATCGTGAGTGTGTATGGGGAAATGGAAATATTGTATACCTACACACAGTCTTATCGTGGCACTACATGAAAACGAGTAATTAGCTTCGATACCCAATCGATTTACCCTCGAGGAAAAAAACAATCGATATCCTTGGACACGATGCTGAGTGGACCTGAGACCCTTTCCGAATGTTGTGACGAGGAAATAGAATAATTTTTTAACGCGTTTTGAAATTTAAGATAACTGTTGTCTCAACATGCTTTATATGTGCCATAAAAATTCATGATTTAGAACTAATTCCACATTTAACGAACTCTCTTAATAAACCGCCAATAGAATTAAAACGTTTATGACAAAATTAACGTAGATTGATCTTCAGATGTTTCCTACTGTGGTGGGAGATTATAGAGTGGTCTATTAATCGACACTTATGGACATAATCACGTTCATTTCGTCAAGATAGACGACGAATTAAATATCAAGATAATTGCTCATTTGAAAAACTCACCTGATTTAATTCTCATATCTTTGTCTGCTTTTGAAAATAAAAAATGTGAGGTTGTCATATTCCATCAGATAAAGATCTGAGCTGTTCACGTCTCTTTCATAACTGAGATGCAAGATAAGATACGTATTCTATATCAAAGTGCAAAGGTAGTAATTTGCTTCAAATAAATAATTAAACAAAATCAGATTCTTTACGAATTTTCAGTACTGATAGCCCTTACTAATTGTTAACCGTAGCTGGCAAATAACGAAGTAAATTTAAAGATCTCCGAATAAAAAGTTCCGTAAATAAAATTAAAATATTCAACCAGCATCTCGAACAAACTGTCACTTTCTGTCGAAGAGATTAGATACTCTTACCTCCGGAATTCCACGCTATTGGCTAAGAGCTGAGAAATGTTCACACTCTTTGCTGCAGAATGATAGATCGATTCTAAATCGATAGTTCCCTGTTTTGAATCTCGACCCGGAAACAGGCTAACGTGATTGAATTTAACGGTGGTTTACTCCATGACCAAGATATGAACTGGTTGTTGTAATGTTAGGATTTAATTAAAATTACATCACTTGCTCCCTGGTAATCCTCACCAAATTTCTACCGTCACCGTAAAATTAGTCATAGAAATACGTTAAATCACAAATTAAGATAAAAAAACAAAAATATAATAAATTTTTGTCCTCAGGTTTTCGCGGTCGGAGTCCAATGTGTAACTTTGGCTTTCGGGAATAAGCCGTGTCGAATTTTAAGAACTGTCCGACGTTTCGGCAAAAAAAATGCAGTTGTCTTTTTCACATTACACTGAAGATAATAATTGTAATTTTTACCGAAACGCTAGACAATTCTTAACATTCGACGAGGCTTATGCCCGAAATTACTAATACCGTCAATATTCATGACTGACAAAGTACAGTCAACGCAACAATGCTATTGAAGATAAAACCCCGTCGCTACTCGAACATTTTAATCCACATGTGACCACGAAAGAACAGAGATAAGCTAGATAAAATGTCAATAAATTATCAAGTTAGATGCAGTTGTCTGCAGATGTTTTAATGTGTCAGAAGTGAAAACAGTTTCGATTTTAAAACAAACATGAGTGACGAAGTACAGCAATATAGCTTGGAGGAAATTAAAGTACATAATACCAGTGAATCTGCTTGGTGCATATATAAGAATGGGGTATATGACATTACAAAATATATCGACGAACATCCTGGAGGTGGAGAACAGCTTCTAGAAGCTAGCGGAGGTGACATGACAGAAGCATTTGACGATTTTGGACATTCGGATAACGCTCTTCAGATATTGAAGAAACTGAAAATTGGTGAGCTGAGAATTGAAGACCGTACCACGGATAAGAAGACTGAGGGCAATTGTAGATGTAGAAAGTGTTGTGTTATCATGTGACAGAAATAACAGAGGCTGTCTTAGTAGAAAATACTATTAACAAATCCCACAAAACAAATTCAAAAAAAAAATATTTACGTTAACCTGAAATAAATCAAAATATTTTATAATGTGATTGTGAAAAAAAAAATACCGAAATGAAGATTTTGTAAATTCCATACTTCAACTTATGAGCTGGGGTTAATTTAGTCTGTAAATATATTACATTCCGATATTGTTATTTATTTTGGTATAATATAATATATGAATTGTAGTCGTATAATTGTCTACTTTTACTGAACTTGCATTTCGTAAAATTGATAACTAATCGTCAAAAAATCAGTTATTCCGCAAGCTCTAAGGAGATTAGCATGAGAATTTCTATCCGATTTAGATAACAGGTCGTTGGTTCTAAAGTAACAAGATTCTAACACCGCAGTGTAACCTAACTGAAATAATTTAAAACGTATTCTGTACGTCTGGTTTTGTCGATAAAACTCTAAAATGTGGTAAAAAAAGGATCAATGTCAAACTTTAGCTCCTTCCAGCATGCTACTAATTACTTCCATGAATATGATGAGGGACATTTTTTTGCTAAAAGCTTGGAGTAACTTAGAGAAACTCTTTACAGATTTGAACTCATCTCCTCTTGGGTTACGACACGTTTTAATGCAATAATTAGGAATAAAGGCATTTTAATACACACAGTTCATCTGTAGTTGAAACTTGACAACAGAAAAATAAATATATGTATGATATTCTGACCATACAATGCACAATGAATATGCATAATTATATAATTTACGTCTATAATACCTAACCTAACAAAGTCATTGTGAATCAAAAGTCCACCACATGAGTGGAATGTGTTTAATGAAGCATACAATTATCAGCTTATCACACAAAAACAAAGGAGACTGATTGTTAATTCTTGGGAACAATTCTGAAGGTCATTAAAACACTTATGCCTGATAAGGAAACAATGATCTCATACAGACAAAACATACGGTTGATATGTTCTAAATTACTGTCCAATGCTACAAAAATTAAATGACTGCTTATATTAAATTGGCTTTCATTCTGAAGGGTTTCTTCAAAGCAAAAACAATGTACTAATTACTTTTTTCCAATAGCCTAGTGTTATTTAAATCAAGGCTTCTCATCCTTTGAGCTGCTGATGGATTTTGTATAGCCTGAATCTTTTTAAGTATAATTGTGAAATGCCTATTAAAATCATATGCACGTAACAATTCAAGAAAGGCTGAAGAGATTTATACAAATTAAACATTGCAGAGAAACATACAAATTTGTAATACTAACATGTTCATCCTCTTCTAGTCTGAGTTCTGAAATACTGTATTCTCACAATTTTACCCACTTCAAATGAATAAAGATGTTAAACAAACTGAATTTGACATACTAAAAGTTAGTTATAGTGATGAAGGAAGTTTCTTAATGATATGAGACAAACTCCAAATAAAAATACTAAATAATATTCTAATTTGTGAGGGATTCCTTATAACTTTATAATAAAATGATAAGCAAGCCTATTATTTGCATTAAAGGAAATAAATTTATTTCAATCATTTGTTGAAATTCACTTAACTAGTTTAATAACTGTTTCGCAACATTGTATGTAATGTTGCACAATATATTAATCGTTTAATTTGGGATAATTTTTAAATTTTAACTAGGCTGACAGTGTCTTTCCCTTAAAACTGATACAACTTTTGAAACTTGGTTCATTCAAAATACTAAACACAAAATAACTGTGCTGCCTTCCATGATGAATTTCTGTAAAAGCATTATAAGTGGTCTCAAACTGGCGGGGGGAATGTTTTTCAAAGTATAAGGATTCAACTTATTCCTGAATTCACTCCAACAGGTAGAGTCCACTTTAGCATAAATGTGTGGGTTAATATCATAGAATATGTCGTAATTAGCCCTTACCTGCTACCACGTCAGCTGGATGCTCAATGACGTTCTTCAAACTGTCCTGCTGGGATAAACCGAAAATGTGCCCCCGTGACAGGATGTTACGATTCAAGTATGACAGCGGCGCGGTTGGACACGACAAACCCGGGAAGGTGGACTGGATGGAGGGCTCACTGCATGGCCTCCTCCTCAGTCACCTGACCAGACCATGTATAATAAATACAAGATCAAAAAGTATAAAACACATGAAAAACACTCTTTGGGCATGTCAACATGAAGCCAGCTACAACACTAATTCCTCTTGTTTTATTCACACACAAACTCTGAGTAGTTCACAGAAAATTTTGTTGTTTAGATATCAGATACATTAAATAGTCTATTATAAAAGTACATTTCAGTTCTCATTACAAATTTGAACACAAAAATATTGTATACAGTAAAAGCCACTGATACGCTCTCACACGAATAAGACAAGACAATAAGGGAATTAGATTTTTCATCAATATTTCATTCACAGCAAGCATGCATTGGACATTATAATTTATAAATAAGAAAAGGCTTCAAATATATACAAGACAACAATGACAACAACTGGTTATGTATTTATGTTGTGTATACAAGTCATGAAACGGTATAGATTCCAATACTTCTGAACAACTTTGTATACATAATGTGTTATTCTCATAACCTACAAATAACAGTATTTAAACACCTTTCTTCCCTCTTTCTGAGTCTTGGTCACAAGTTTACTCCATATAAAGTAATGGCAGAAACTTATTTACATATATACATATACAAATAAACATTCTTTATAAAGTGGTATAAGTATTGATAAGAATAATTTCCAATACACAATGCATAACTTGGGCTTTTGGGTATGAGCCACATTGAATATTCAATGAAGTTCACACCCAAAAGTTGAGGTTATACATTGAACTCCATCTGAAAAACCGAAAGATAACAATTCCTACACAGTTTATATCCTGTACACAACACACCCAAAAGAATGGTTGGTACACCAACAATAAATAAATATAAAACTATAATTACTTACTTAATGGCCTTGAAATTGGTTTGGTACAAACTTTTTATACATGTAAGATATTACATGCAGCACACCACAGATGAAATCCTATTCATTTATATTAGATTTTTTTTTTCTTTTTAAATACATTTTCCCTTAGCAAAAACAACATTTCTTTAAAGCTAATGTTTGCTTAGAATTATAGGTACCTGTGAATGGAAAGAGACTTATAATATAGATATGAATATTTTACGAAGTTTTAAAATAATAAATAATTTCCCTGCATTGAGTAACAATTGACAATCTAATAACATCTGTCCATCAGGCAATTGTTCACTGGCTTTTGAATCTCTTAACTTAATGTGAATTTACTTTCCAATACTCTTGCTGGGAAAGGCAAGATAATTGCACTATATAAAAGGAAATAATGGAGTGAATTATGAAAAACTAAATTATTCAGAGATCATACTGAAAAGGCATGTAATATTACTCTAATGAAGATAAGTAATTAAACAACTGTGGGTCCTTGAAAATGAAAGCTGGATTTAGTTGATTAACTATTACAATCAGTTACTTCCTCAATTAATGCTCAGCGAGTTTAAAAATCACAGTTTTGTTTATAGGTGACCTCCATGTTGGTTATAATAACTTATCTATTTATAGCTCCATGCCTACTGCTCTATTTATCACCACCAGTAATTGCACATTCCTGTATCGCACAGTGAACAATCCTTGTCCGTGGACAGCAGCTAGTATTTGTAGATATCGTAATCCTTCCAGGAGCTACAGGATGTTAACAGGTGTCCACAATGCAAATACACAGGCTGGAGGCCATGAAAAATGTCATATTAAGGGAGGAACAATCACATAGCTCGCAAGGCTGCTGTAACAAGCTCTTGCAACAATACAAAGTGACAGAACATTTTGAAAGCATTATGTGGGGGGGGGGGGGGGGGGGGGGGCAGAGGGCATGGAAAAGTTAATATTTAATAATTGTGAAATAAAAAGGGAACAATTATTAAGTACTTTGAAAGTAAAATAATAACAAAATTAACAGCTAAAGATGAAAAAATGCAGGCAATTTTTACCAATTAAACATACTATGAAAACTGGAAATAACTATTTAAAAGCAACTACACTGTGTTAACGCTTAATGCAACCGTTACTTCCCAGCTTCTGATAGGAACTTCTGTAATCAACATAAAAATATTTCATTTTTGAGCAATATGTAACTCAGTTTGGGAAAACCTTGTAGCGCTTTGCAGTGAGTCACACAGTTCCAGCAAAGCTGGAAAGTGACAGCTGTGTACAATTTTATCAGCGAATGCATCGTACATGCCCATATTAGGGAAAAGAGCAGAAACTGACACATTATAGATGCCTTTTATCTTATGGAAATTCCTAGTATCTTGAAATTCAAATTGTATATGAGACTTACAGAGAGATTAGTGCAGAGGTATAAAATTACAAAACTCTGAATTATGTTAAGAAACTATGTTGCTGTGCCTGTGTGAATCATACTGTTCACTTTTTCTATTCCTTATTAGTAGCAAATATGGCACAAGTCCACAAACAAGTGACTTAAAACCTTCTGATAAGCAAAGTTCATTGACAACATTAATTAAGAACATGCATTAAACAGCATGGTTTTATAAGTTACATAAACTCCTATTCTCCTCTCCAACATGGCTCATTGGTTCAGGGGATGTTTTATGACATTACATCAACTGAAATGATTACATGGCACTGAATGAGATAATTCTTATGTTTGATGAAGTCATTAATTAATTATGCTCTTTTTATGTGGCACACTCTATACCTTTGGAAAATTGTTTAAATAACAAAAAGAATCTTCCATAGAATTATTCCATAAATATGACTGATTATGTAGCTTTTCAGCATTTCATAGCGACCACAAGTCAAGCTCATTATTATCAACATGAGTATAATTTGAGTACTATAAGTCATTTGAAGTGAACTCAAATTAAATTTCATGCAAGATAAAGATGTTATTAAAAGTAAACGAAAAATCACTACACAATGGATCAGTGATAAGGAAAATGATATTTCTACAAACCACTGTATCAGTTATTATATAGCTTGGTTTATATGTATAACTGATTAACATATCTTAAAAGGGTTCTGATTAATGTGTTGATAAAGTAGTTTCACTACTGCCCACTCTCTTTTCTAAGTTTGTAATTCTAAGGCCTCATCCCCAGCCGATAAGATACAAGAATGCGAGTCTAATAGGAATTTCCATTCCCTCATACACACTCACAAAGATAAAGTAATAAATCATTATTCAGACGTGGCATGTAAATATGCTAAAGAGTGAGTAACTCTCTCATGACTCTCCTTTTGCTGCGCATTATAAAAATCAATGTGCCAAAAATACGTCATACTTCAGCAACATGTCATGCTATAAAACTGTTTAAACACAAAAAAAATAACAATTCTAATGCACACTGCACGACTCAGGAGAAAAATTAACACTATTTATCAATAAAGACTTTGTACATGTACACCAATATCTTGCATTTTCCTTCTGCCTCCTGTTTTTCCAACCACCGTACCTGGTTTTAGGTATCTGCAGTTTTTGTGTATACATTGAAAAAATCAGTACCTTCTACAGAAAGAGATCACGTTGTCATACGCTAGCAAATTTAGTCAATAGAGGGAATTTTTCATATAAAATAATTATGTATAAATACAAATGAACACAATATGGTATTAAGGTTAGGAAAAAGCAGTTACTAATGCTTTTTAGTTTTGTTGGTAAAATGATTTCAGTCTTCAAAATTATAATATACTGTGGTAACATACATCCAGAATTCTATTTCAAAGAGAACTACTATATGTACATCAGCAAACTTCAAGATTGTGACTAATACCAGACTGTGATAGGGAATACAACTGCTGATAATGTTTATTTTCAATAATTTTCTCAGTCGCTAAGTAACCTGTTGAGTTACACGCTGGATGCTGAAGAAAACATGTGTTACACATTAAATGTAAAAGCTGTTTTTGATTTATAAAAATAAATATAAAAATAAATCTACACAAAATTAATACAAGTGTTCAGTTCTTTAAACTTAAGAATCCCATTTCAATTCCATTCCATGAACACATCATTAAAAATATGTCATAACTTTGATAAATATTACTGCAAAAAACACATTTCAAAACATAAAAATATGTAACTGAAAAATAAAGATAAGATTTCATACATATAAATAAAGGTTCTGATATTGAATGACAGACCTGTGTCATATAATGTCATCCCACACTCAGTACATAAGTTCTAGCCAGGACTTTAGGGAACACAATTTTGCAGTCAACACTTGAACTCCAAAGAGTTACCAGTACAGTCATGTAATTTAAAAATTACATGCCAAATGGCATTACACCACACACACAGTCACATAATAAATATTTCCAACATACATGCCAAATATGCACACACGCATGCACACACAAATATACAACATACTTTTAAACTGAGGTAATAAAATTATACTTAAGTAATATGAAAACAAATGTAATTAACATTTCAGTCTCATGACTCAGTAGTCAATATATTATCAAGATCTGAAGTGACGACAAATACAGGACTTGCCGAATAGTAGTCATTGATGTCAAAGAGCTCCGATTCATTTGGTCCTCGGCACGAACCACTCTGCTGTCTGCTGCATTTCCTTGGCAGTAAGAATACCAGAGACAGGGCAATCACAATATGCCATGCGCTATGTACGTACTGCAAGACAATAAAATACAGATCTTAAACTCAAAATTACTACACAATGCATAAAATATAGCATAATATTATATGAAGGATATTTAGTGCCGTGTGTTAACACAACAAAACAATTACAATATTGACCTCGAACAGCTAGCTGATGGAAATATTGAATTATGGAACAAAAACTGCGGTCTTATGCACAAACTTTTTAAGGTATTATTTCTGAAATGGTAACGCAAAACACAAAATAAGAATCCAAATACTGTTTGAGAATAAAGCTAGCAATCAGAAATAAGAAAAGGGTCAAAAGACAATTTAGTGTTTAAATAAAGAATTAACAACAACCCAGAAGACAGAAATATTAAAGATTTAATAACCTGAATAAAGATGGAAAAACAACTTGAAATGTGGATTTAATTGACATTTATTAATATTACTGAAGTACTGCTGTTGTTAACACTGCTGTGCTTGTTGTCATGAAAACTTTAATTAGTATTTATGGGCAAACTTATAATACTGAAAGTGAACATTTCACACTTTATCAGCAAGATTTTCAGTTTAATTGGGATCTTGCATGAAAATTAAACTGTGACCTTAAAATTGTGAACATCTATCAGTATTATCCAATATCTCAGTAAATATAATTGCCAGGAATATTTTAGTTTCTATAAAAAAATCTTGTTTACTCCGAAAATTTACTTTTTTATTTCCCTTTGAAATTTGTATGAGAAGAGTTTCTGAGTAATTGCAACGCAACGTACTTGGTAATTGGCCTCAGTTTCGACAAAAGCGAAGAGAATGAGACCGACGGCAGCCAGAAGTACTCCTGGCAGGAGCAACAGCACCAGTGAACGCTGTAGGTGGATGCATGATCGTTGGCGACAGCAGCGTATGCTCCATGCTGCCACCTGTAGTAATTATGATTGTAAATATATGTAGACAGTACTATTATGAGGCACAATGTACTAAATACCTCTTAACTAACAAGAAAATTTCAAATTCTGTATTTATACTCGACCGTTGCCCTGACTACCATGAGGTATCTCAGGTTCATGATATATATATATATTAACCCGCATTAATTTGGAAATGGCTGGGGGTTCGTCGTGCTAACCACACATCACCCTATATCTGATTGGATGATCGTTCACCTCTGCTTAGGCATGTGAACGTGAGGCCAGGGGCCAGCTAGTCGACTTTGGTTCTCAGAGGGCTGTTACGCCATGGATTATTATTATTATTATTAATTTGGAACTGTATTTTTTCTTCTGTCCCACCATTACAAACCAAGCTAATTTCAGCTGTGAAGAAAAAAAAACAATTATAAGACTCTAAATCTGTCCGTAAATAACACAGTATGATTAAATATTTTTCACCAAAACGCATCAATAATTTCATTTTGTGGGTATATTCCAAATTAGAAATACAAGAATACTTTTTGGGGCAATACGTTCGAGGAGAAAAAAAAACCAGGGCAGCGGCTAATCTGGTTCAGATTAAAGGAAAACAGAACTAAGAAAAAACCTTACTAACCGGTATAACAACTCCTATCCCAAAGGGAATGATGAAAACTAGTAAGCCCGTACGGTTGTATTCGACTCCAACGGCAATGATTATAACACCGACCATGTGCAAAATAGACGCTGCTCTTGGAGGGACACCAGCTATTGCTATTAGTGTCACCCAGAAAGCAAGAATGGAGCAGAAGAAATCACAAAACTGCAAAACCTGTCAACAGAAATGAATTTTAACAACAAAACATAACACAAAAATTAATTTCTAAATTTGTTTTCATTCATTTTTAACATGATGCAGTATGAGAAATTGTTTTCACTCCCTTGTACAGCGTATCAGCGGCTGCAATTGTGTACGCAATAATTAATAGATGGGTTCTACAAAGAAGCAGAATTTCAGGTAGGGTTTCATGAACTGTCCCTAACATCATATCAAATATCTTCTGATGGTAACTGCTGTTATTTTGTGTATAAAAGTAACTGTTACTGCTTTGCATACAGAACTTTTTATGTGATTACAGTACAAATGGCAAAACAACTATTAAAACGCTACAGTATAACACAAATAAAACACGCATGTTCTAAAATGAGAAATATTTGTTTCGAACCATTATAAGAATTAATGGTATCTCAGTGTAAAAATATTGAAAATCTTTGAACAGAAATATCATATCAAGCTTTCTATTTAATATATTCTTACTTCATATTTTATAACGCAGTATGCATAGAAATCCTGGTCACAAGCATGATAAAAAGTCGAGAAGACCATCGTGGCCAAGTATATAAGCGCTTCAGTAAGCAAATGTCGACGCAGCGCGATAAACACGGCTGGCAGGAAGAACACGTTGCTGAGCGTAAGAAGCAATGTTGTGAGTAGCAGCAAGCTCTCTGGTGTGGCCATACTGCCATCTGTGCAGCCCCAACCTTTGTAACCTAAAACATCATTACAAATATTTCAGATCTAGGAAGAATATAATCACAAACATGTAACATGCCACTTATTTAAAAAAATAAAAATAAATGGCCTTCGTGAAAACAATTACAGCGTTAATTTGTTTTTGCTGTCTTTCGTTATGACGAAGTTGATTTGCTACACTGATATTTTGTTGTACTTTCCAAATACCTATTCTTCTACACTGTTTTCTTCTTCCTACAATGTTTCCACTTTATGTAATTACTGTACAATGTTTCAGGACCCTTCAATGTGGCACTAGCGTCACTTCTACCTCAGAGATGCAATGTCAGAATTATTACACGCAGGAAATTAAAACATCAACTGGATGGGAAAGATATACAGACACAATATGATTGGGAAACTAAGCCAAAGTATTCACAGAAATAAAACATTCACTAACCTCCTAAGCAGGTGCATGACGTAAAGAAGTGGAGACCTTTGTGTGTCTCCTGGCAAATTCCTTTCGGCCCGCAAGGCTCACCGGCAAATACGCAGGGCTGTGTTCGAATATCTAACGACAACATTATTTCCTGGATAAGACATGGCACAATGGAACTGCAAATAAGCACACCAGTAGTTCTTATATGGTTCTGATCTGCATTTCCATTAAGCATTAATCAGGATTTTCATAAGTTCTTATGGCTTACACTCTTATAATAAATATGTTTCTATCAAAGGTAAACTAAATTACTTTCCTTCTTTTCAAATGCTGGGATGGTATCATAAAAGAGACAACAAAAAGATTTGAGGGTTTCACAGTAGTGAGCATGAAGATTTCTGTCTTCTGGGTTGTTGCGCTCCGTAGTCTGGTCGATGTTAACCAACGTTTCAGAGGTCATACTGAATATCATATTCATCGCCCTGATGGTGGAGGCAGTATAACCTCTGAAATGTTGGTTAACATCGACCAGACTACACAGCGCAACAACCCAGAAGACAGAAATCTTCAGACAACAAAAACTTACTTCCAAATTGATCATTCATGACCATCTTGCCATTCACTGTTATGTAACATTTAAACGAGAGAAGAGTCAATTGGGAGGAACATATTAAAATGAATTGTAGAAAACAGAATGGACTGAAATGGCTAACAGCATGGTACAATAGTAGACTTCCACAAACTAACTGCGTGGAGATTTGTCGTTCAGAAAAAATTCCCCACCTTTTTGGGTACTCACAGGTTCACTACTATGTTCATAAGATCCTAATAAGTCTGAAGCCCTGTGTAGCATTTCATCACATGCTAGCTTTATACGGTGAAGAGCTGTTAGTCCCTGCCCAACCCCAAAGTTGGACAACCTCTTGTCGACTGTTTGCAACTGCTTATTCAATATACTTGCAGCTACCCTCTGGAGGCCTTCTCCTCTAACAGCAACCTGAGAATGTGCTATGCAAAGCAACAAGGAATCCACTTAACATGGAGACTTCTGTGAAAACAGTAAACCATGTCTTCAGATACCATGTAACACATACTTTATTGACCGACTGAGCAACTATTAACATTTTAAGCAAGACCCTGCACTGCGACGTTAAAGGAAACACTTACCTGTTATGTAAACATTTTAATTGGAATGCAATGTACCACATATCAGGCTCAGGATATGGCACAAGCTTTGTAGCATCGACCGTCGCTAAACTTTCAGAAGTAACATTCAGCATAAGCTCAAGGGGACACTGAATATTACCACTTCTACGAGAAGGGACCCGTCCTTTCCTAATGCAAGCTGTAACTACTACATGTTGGTGAGTTGCGTTCTGCAAAATAATGGAGATAACTATTAACTATCTCACATTTACAATGGGCACACTATTTCTAAAACTGATCAAATAAATGTACGTGAACAAATTGTTAAATACTGAATAAAAGGAAAACACTAATATTACGTGAGGTACTGTTCTGCAGCAATTAAATATTAGACTTTTGAAAGGCGCCATTATGGATCTCTTTGGATACTGTGCACTGTTCGGATGAAAGACCAAAATCAATTTAAAAAAATTCTTACACTATAAAAATTTCAAGCTGGATCCTACATACACAAACAGTAGCTTATTTCATTCACTCTTAGCTTATTTAACTATGTTTAGATTATACATCACCAACACAGGAACACAGATTGCAGGTGTTTGAGAATAGGGTGTTCAGGAGGATATTTGGGATTAGGAGAGAAGACGGTGGGGCATGGAGAAAACTGCATAATAATGAGCTTAAATATCTGTACTCCTCCCCCAGTATTGTCAGGGTGATTAAGTCGAGAAGAATGAGATGGGCGGGGCATGTAGCACGCATGGATGTGACAAGACGTGTGCATCGGATACTGGTTAGGAAGCCTGAGGGGAAGAGACCGCTGGGGAGACCTAGACGTAGATGGAAGGATAATGTCAGGCGGGATCTATGGGAGATAGGAGTTGAAGGGGACTGGATTTTGTTGGCCCAGGACAGGTTCCGGTGGAGGTCTTTGGTTAATTCGGTGATAAACGTTCGGGTTCGGTAAGCCATCTAGTTAGTTAGTTATATATTTCATGACAAGTAACTTATACTATTCTAACACCTGTGCATAGGGACTGCAAAAAGCTTAATCAGGACAGTTAGTCTCTGGGCTGACATTTAAACACAGGACCTTCCAAATATGAAGAGTGCTAACCACTTGCCTACAACATTCAGTCACAAGAGATGAGTTTTATCAGTATATATAGCATTTATATATGAGCATCTGGCTGCTTGGATTCAACTATGGTTAACAAAATGCATATCTACCACTTCTTAACCTTTATCACGAAGGAAAAGGCAATTTAAACCACTGTACTACAGGGCTGCCAGCTTGACTTCTGCAGAAATTTAATACGACATGCAGGAACCTCATAACACCTCCTTAAACAGTCATATATTTGCCACATCTCGGGGAACATCTTGATTTATGAAACTGTTTCATGCTCTCCTGACTTCGCAACTGCGGTCCTCAACAGCGACACTGAGTACTTCATTTAAAATTATGTTTTGTACACCCTCAAGGCTCCGAAAACCTTAAAGTGAGAAAATCTGTGTAGCTCTGTGAATTATCAATCTGTATTAAATCCCTACATTCAATACCAGCTTATTCAAAACTTACTATTAATAATTCATCCAAATGAATATTAATCTTCAAAGTACCACCAATATCAACAAATGGTAATATTTCTAACTGTACAACCAATGAGAACAAGTCTGTTAATGCTACCCAAGTTGCGTACCATTCTTGACCCTGAAAGAAAACAGAAAACTATAATGAGAATGTAAAAAGCGCAAATTGTTATATACAATAGTTTTAAGGTGACGTCCTTCAAATTCCAGATATAATACCCAATAATCGCCTTTCAATCATCAGTGACATTAAAGTATCCTCTTCTTATCCGTGTTACCAAATTACTCAGTAAGGCAAGAAGCAAAATAAATATACAAACAAACATACAAACGCAGAACAGATGTGGAAAATCTACATATCACGTCAGAAGTAGACCTCCACGTGTTTTACTGGCGCAACAAAGTTAAAAAGCCTTGACAAATTTTGACTGAGCAACTCTATATCGTAAGATTTGAGGTTTTCACGGTGGTGAGTATGAAGATTTCTGTCTTCCGGGTTGTTGCGCCGTGTAGTCTGGTCGATGTTAACCAACGTTTAAGAGGTCATACTGCCTCCGTCATCAGGGCGATGAATATGCCAATTGGGTGGATGGGGCTAGGTTTATAGGAGCCAGACCGTGAATGGAGTAGCCTGCCCTGAGCCAATGGGAGCAGGCGTGGGTGTGGACCAATAGGAAAGCGTGGGCGAGTGTGAGAGAGAGGGAAAGAAAGAAAAGAGAGAGAAGGGTCTGAAATGTTGGTTAACATCGACCAGACTACACAGCACAACCACCCAGAAGACAGAAATCTTCAACTCCATATTATCGCTGAAACTTTGTGGATGCTTCCATGAAGCCATACAGACCTGTAAGAGGAATGTGTCTGCAAAGTCCTCAGCATGTTTAATACGAGCGAGCTGGAAAGTTGGGAGACACGGGTCTCTGAACGACTCCATATCATCACTATAACCATAATCATCATCATCATAATCATCATGACCGTCATCATGCTCATCCTGAGACACGGCCGGAAGGAGGTCTGCACCAGCCATCATGCCGAGGTCACGGTCTTTGCTGCTATTGGCAAACAAAATAGTCCTTGCCCAGTCTGATTTCACTGTCCAGTTGCTGTGCCTTACTGTTACTGACTGAGATTCTGACACTTCAATCAGCTCCTTTGTAAAACTTCTGCCCAGTGCTTGAATAACGCATTCTAAAAAAATTAAAGAGAATTAAGGAACAATTAAAGTCAATGGCCTTATGTTATGTGTGTATCAATGGCAGCATATTATATGTTATGAATATAAACTGTGAATTGACTGAATTTTGAAAGTGGATATAAGCCAGCCATAATATTTAAGAAGATGCAGTAATCAAACCACATACCAATTACCTAAGCACCTACATTACTGTAAAACACAGATAATAAAATATGTGTTATATAAGAACATAAAATAGCCTACAGACTGCCGGAATGCATTTTAATGCTCGAATTCTGCATATTTCCGACTGCTTTTCAGCATTAAAAACAATTACAATTTAAATTTAGGTACAAGATAATGTCATATTTATACAAAAAAAATTATATACAGAATACTGAATGTGCACAGGAACTTCCAAGGCAAGGAGAAGCCAGTTCTCAAAGTTCAATGCGTTCATAATGTCTTTGTTTGCATCTTTGGTCCCTTACAACAGTTGATCATTCCTTACTATATTCATGTTACATTATCACATATAAATAAAATCTTGGTGAGATTTCTGGTTCTAATGGAGGCAGGTACGAAGATGACCGTCTTATGGGATGCTGCGTTGTGTACCACGGTAGAAATTTACTGTTCCAGAGATGCTTTTCCGCATTCATCATCAGGGTAACGAGTAAGAAGATGACAGAAAAAACAGATTCGGATATATGGATGGGCAGTCGATTAATATATATACATGGAGATAGTTAACATCGATGGCCTATTGATAATAATATCAAATTATAATGGGTACAGTATTGTTCCAGAATGCATAAGATATGATTGTGCACAGAATTTTCTTACCTGATGTTGCCACAGCCAATTTAAAACTGACTCGAGATTCTGACACCACTAACAGATAATAAAAGCCATCAGTGAATGGTTCAGTTTCAGTAAATGTAAACGAAGAACCAGTGGTGAGATTTCCAGTACCATTCCTGGGATTGTAAGGCGGTAACGCTCGGGCCCGCAAGGCCATGTTCTGTATGCAGTAAGGCTTCTCAGTATTGCTGCTGTTGAAATGTTTCACTGAACTAACACGAAATTCACAGTGGGAAATTTTTATTGAGAAGTGCCACGTACCAGCAGGGATGAAAATCCTACAAAATTAAACAAAAGAGTAAAATAAAACAAATAAAACCCACTTTGCAGCAAAGGTAAAGTTTGTTACCTTATATTGGGCTACGCTGTGTGTACATTAGCAAAAGCTTTTCTGCCCTCATAAAAGTTTACCAATTCTTCAACATGACTTACTTTTTACACAGTTTTCGGTGTGACCATAACTGATACTTAAATATATTTGAACAGACAATCCAAAAGTAATTATTACAGACACGGAAGTCAAAACGTAGGTCATACTCACTTGAAATATGAAATATGATCAACAGTAATAATAATCTTGGGTACACCAGGACTCACAACAGGAATTCCCATAATATGAGACCAGACACCTACTGATCCAAGGCTATAACGACACTTGTGACCCAATCCCTGTTAGACAAAAGTCACTATGAGGAACTTAACATCAACGATGAGACGCACACATGATCACAATTTATTAAGGAGCAAATTTACCCATTATTATCAACACTACTCTCAAAGTTTAACATATTAAAAATATTCTCCTCACATTTTTTAGGATCTCTCCAAAGTTTTTTTAAAATAATCTTAACAAAATGACACAGCAAGAAATTCCAAGTGTTTCAAAAAGTTTTTGTCAACAAAACTATAATCATAGTTTGTGGCCTTCAAGAGCTATAGACATTGAAATCTCAAACAAAATATGCACTAAAATCATATCATTATGAATACAATGAAAGAAAATACCAAGTATTTGTGGTTCACATAACGACATGTGGCTATGCAGTGCTAAATGACAGTATGATTAATTAAACGAAAATAACATGGAAGGAAGTGAACATAACCTAATTTAAGCTATTATCCTAGAATTTTCCTGGAGGAAATCCACATAAAACAACAATCAGTGTAGCCAATTTCCAGGTCAGAACCTGCCAAACATAAAGCAGAATGCTAATTACTTGACTATGAAATTCAGTGACCTTGAAGCATGAAATGTCGTAAAGGCTACTATAGTGATCTCTCACAGTTATGAGGGACACGAGAATTCCAATGTCAACAAAACACTGTTTTTCCTAGATGTTCTAGACACACTACCAGGCAAAATATATATAACATTCTGCATATTTTTATTCTAGTTTAAGCCTCAAGTGCTGAGAGTTAGGTTATGCATATTTTTATTCTAGTTTAAGCCTCATGTGCTGAGAGTTAGGTTAGGTTAGTACAGTAAACTCTCAATTTAATGGACTAAAAAGGGGGAAGGTGTGTCGAGAAATGCTGACTGCCCGTTAAATTGCACACATTTTTACAATGTCAGTAATGCATAACTTCCATTATGAAGAAACATATTTAAAAAGATTAGTAATATTACACATACAATGACACAAGGTTCATTAAAATACTACACGGTAAATAAATAATTAAGAGAAACAAAAAATCTTTTAAAACCAAAAAATGTCCCTAATGCCTCGCTTCCAGAAAAAAATTTAGTAATACCAGACGGTGTCCATTACATCTGAAATTCGTTAAATTTAGGTTTGTTAAATAAAGGGTTTACTGTAATGTGAATCATACACACCTCCTGCTGTACATGTTGGTTCAAATGTGAAATATATGCTGCCACAAACCAATTCCCAGGGAGAGGGTTGTACACGGGAAAAATAGTCGCATCATGTGGCTGATATCCTGACTTGGTTGTAATGTAGTGCAATGATGTCCTTCCTACGTATACATTTGGTGGAAAAGTTGAATTATCTGGACTCATCACAGGGTAACTGCCATGCTGAATGTAGCTGAAACATTACACAAACACCAGATGCTAGGAAAGAATATCCTATCATACTGCATTTGTAAGTGTTCTGTACTTTACTATTATCCGAAATTAAACTACACTGCTGTTACATTTCCTTAAGGTCCACTTAAATATTATTCTACCACACACACAGTAAGGCCTCCTGAGTAGTCTCTTACCTTCACATTTTCTGATCAAAATTTTGTATGCATTTCTCATGTCCCTCATATTTGGCTACAGATACCTTCTTAATTTTATCATCCTTGGCATTTGGTAAAGAGTACAAATTGTGAAGATCTTCATTACATGATTTTCTCCAGCTTCCTGTCACTTCATCCCTCTTAAACCAACACATTCTCCCCAGCATTCCATTCTCAAACACCCTCAATCTGTTCTTAATGATACACAATGAAAGACTGACTTTGAAACATACAAAAAACAAAAGGCAAATTATAGTTCTGCATGTTTTAATTTATATAATTTTTATATCAGATGTGAAGAAAAAAATGTGTATTTGTTAATCAGCAAATAAATTCTTCACTGATAAAATGCTGTTTCATATTTTGGTTTTGTTGACAGCCAAAAATTAAAGTGATGGCAAGAAAATATGCATAAACTTACAGCCTAACTTGCTATCTAAATAACATAAAATTAAAAGCAAATAACTAAACCACAAAACCAATGTGCCAAAGTAACACTACTGAATAAGTAATTTGTTCTTATAATATAAGCTACTGACATATAAAACTAAACTGTGTATTAAGATTTTCATCTGATTCGACATTTAGGTTAGGTTATATTGATATGAGTTAAAGTCACTATTTGAAGTAAGGAATCCTACAAACAACTGTACCAGCATACACGTATTATTCCAGACAAACTGCAGACAGAAATCTGTATGATCCATAGAAGACTTTGGGATTATTCATACAAATACGTCTCTGCTCACATTTCTCTCCTAAAACAGATCTTATGTTAAAGACTATGTATATGAATGCTCACATATGAACATCTATAACTGGGCAACTGGGATCATCCATAAATGCTGCAAATTCCCATGATGCTCTTACAACGTCTGGTGGAACATTGTAATGAAATAAGGTTACATCGGCATAACTCTTGTATGGATGTAGCATTCCTTCCTGGCTGGCTTCAGGAATGATGCTATAAGCTCCTGTGAAACAGAATGTATTAACACAATCCAAAATTAAACAAACTGTATGCATTCCATGAATCTTGGTTAATTACAAAGTGGTGTAGATCAATATACAAACAAGGACAATTACCAAGCCATAGTAAAACAAGTACACAATAAATGACACACTTTTTACACAAACAAGAATGTTTCATAGGAAATGAATAAGCTTCTATTAATTATATAAGGTTTATAAATCTATCAATAGAATAGAAGATGTGTGACAAAAGTAATACCTTTAATTCTAAATGGAATTTCTGTTAGTAGACAGACTTTCAATTCATATGACAGCTTGTCACATGGCTTAATTCCTAGATAATATATATTTTTTTGGTTCCCCGCAAGATTAAAAACTGCTTACTTATGACCATATAATATGCAATGGTACAGAATTATAACGGCGGAATAGAACGTATAGCAAAAAATCTCTGTAACTGTTAATTTACAGTCAAAACTCATATCACAAATAACAACACCTCTCACACCAAATGAGCATATATACACATTCACAAATGTTTATCTAAGACAACTTACGAAACATTATATGGTTAATGTAATAAATTAAGATTCCAAACTGGCAGTAATTACGGAGTTCGTGTTCTGTTACAAAACTTTACAATAATCCTCCAACTTCCCATTTTTCTGAATGACATTTACAAAAACTTGCATAAAATCCCCAACATTACATTTAAAATTATAATAATGGTCCTGACTACACAACAATTACATAGAAGGTATAAATCATACCCGTTATGCAAGCAACTACAATCAGCCTTAGTTTTAATTTCCACACGAAACTGTCGGACTGTAAACAACGTCCCACCATATTTTCCCTTGAAATATGTAGAGAGGATGTGACGCAACGGAATTCATTCTTTGACCCTATTCAGAAATATTAAGCTGTATGGGGCGCTACCGGAATATCACAAATTAATAGAATGTAGTTTTACACAACAAATATTCCTACAATCCACGATATTGAAAGAACAGAGTTGCCCACATTAATTCTGAATATCATAAATACTAACTTCAAGCAGAATAACTCTTTGATGCTGTGTTAATTTGAAATTTATTCTCGGTTAAAAAGGATTTCTAAATTGTTCAGAACTAGGTACTCCTTGGAAAACAAAGGAACAAGGTCAGTTTCGAATATATATCTGAAGGTGTGTTATTTACTATTATATTATTTATAATAATTAATTTTACACTAAGTGAATTTCATTAGGTCTCAAATATAAATTTTGTTGGAGGATTTGTTTCTTATAATTGCTGCAGCTTGTTCATCCGCTTTGAATTTTTCCTGCTCTGTGTTGAGCTGCATTTGCACGGTTTTTTCTAATCTGCAAAGTGTGGGTGTGAGAAGCACACAAGCTCAGCTTTTAACAAATGAGTGACAGCGGCTGTATAAAAGCAAAAGGTTTCTTTACTCTGAACCCCTCTCTTCATTAATGAAACCTATCCTCTGAAACCTCGGTAAATTTCTACTAGACCACACAGCCGTCTTCCTACTCGCCGCCGTCATAACCTCAAATCCTGCCATATATTATTACATTTAACCATTCCTCCATCATTTGTGAAGAAACCAGTCGAACAAACGAAGCAAGGTTCGCATGTCTCCGGTTATATAAGTCGAATGCTCTGGTCATATTGGGTATGACTTGCCCCACGACATGTTTTGGGCAGAACTGGGAGTTGTTGGATGAAGTGCATACTGTTGTTGTGGGCTGTGCATATAAACGAATGAACTTCAAACATTTTTGCCACTGCAGAATAATTGCCCTAACCTAATTTCGCATAACCAAGGGAGAGAAAAAGTAATGCAATGATCACATTGAATACCAACGGTTCTGGGTTGAACCCAAAAGAAATGACATAACGTTCTTTCAAAACGTTATACACCCAGAAGACAATACAGAACAATAACCCACAAGTCCAGAATCTAAACCAACATTAACATGAAAACAAAAATCATAGACCATTACAGGTATGAAAAATAAAGGCCTTGGCCTTTTAAGAAAAGAAGGTTATGTGTTACAATAATATATATAATTATATCACTCATTATATTTCTAATCTTTATTTCTCCATTACCATCATAACATGACCAGAACTCCATGGTCTGAAAAAGGATATTGCCCATATACAAATTTCTTGTTTATAAATAAGATTTAATAGTATACCAAAATATATTCCACAAGTTAACACTTTTCAAAACAAAAGAAAAACAAATACATTATGAAATACATACCATATAGGTAGAGTTCTCCAGCTGTTAAAAAGTAACATTTATGTATGTCAGAAAAGTGATACATGAATTAGAAATGCAATAGATTCCCACTGACAACCCAGAATTGTTCATTAAAACTTGCCCATTATGCAAGGAATATGGTAACATTCACTTCATTATATTAAAATATACATTTATGGAACATTAAATGCAGCCAACTGTACCTGATATAGTGTTCATTACCAGCTAAATATACAGTACAGAACATTCCTTTGTATTTACTTACATTCTGTATACTGCTTTAGTTTATTTAAATGTTATTAATACTCGATAAAATCTTCTCGGTCAATCAGCTGAGAAGATTTTATTGATTGTACTTGCCGCGAAAGTCTCAAATCCCATATTATTAATACTACTGAAAATTGAACACTGATCTCACTAACTGTATTGCAGCGATCACGGCCACAGTCTGTTCTACTGAATATTGTTGTTGAGTGGTTACTTGAATATTCAGGAGAACCCAAATTCAAATCTTGGCCCAGAGACCGACTATCCTGAATGGGTGTTTTTGTGATTTTTCTTAATATCACCAGTAAAATCTCTGAAGAGAAAGTGATGTGACCAATTCCTTTCCAATTCATTAATTATTCTATTGTCTGTCACTGTATAAAGCAACTGTAAGTATCATTAATGAAACCAAAAATAGATAAAAATAAAAGAATCTATTTTGAATCTATGCACCTTATAAACCTTGTGTAATGCCAGAGAAGACGCTGTTAGATACTGTATGAGAATTCTTGTATTAATATATATCCACCTGAACTTAAATCCCAGCCTGTCTTTTCCATCAGTCAAACATTGAAATAAATAAATAAATAAATATGTCTGTAGTTATATAAGGCAACTTCTGCCACCTTTACAATTCTCTCGCCCCCTTCCGTTTACATGGTATGAAATTGCATTTTTCTTTCTTTGCTGCTGCCTTTCGAATACGCTGAAGTTGCTTGCTCAGGGAAGGAGGTAACAAAATCTCGAGCACTCTGAAATAAGAAAATTGTCAAAAAGGACAGATAGAGAGATTCTGGCAAATAGGTTAAAAAAAACAGTGTTTCAGAAGAACATAATGTCTCGAAGATGCAGGCAGTATGTTCACAGGAAACTCAAATCTGTTATGAAAATAAAAATGATAGGAAATTCGGTATAAAATAATGACAGTACAAAAAACATTCATTTTTACCTCATTGGTTTCTTGTCCAATCTCATCTTTCGAACGGCACGCCCAACTTCGCATGCGATTCTCTCGGTACAGTCTTTACCATTGATGCCATCTAGAATGAGTTTGGTGAGGGTTGTAAGTTCATCGGGGGCATGTTTAAGAGCCGAGATTCCTCTGGATCGAAGATTTCCAAACTTTGGGAAGAACAAAACGGAGAAGGCAAACATGAGCGCCATTCCAACAAATCCAGCAACTGCCATGAACAGAGGCTCTACACTCTTATTTGTTCCTGAATCAAAAATCATCATTGCGGTAGGAATCATTGTAGCCATTTGGGATGCTGGTTTGCTTGATGGAGCAGGTGTATTTGTTTGTTTTACCTGTCAATAGAAAAAAATGTAAACAAAAGTATATTTTTTGTGGTGACTAATATGTTATGGTTTGAGGTTATGAAATTGAAGTCTCACCTGACACTGTATTTTCATACAGGCAGGACATCTACTGAGACATCTGTCTCACTGACAAACAATTTTATCATTCACTTCTAAAGGGTTTGACGACAGTACATTACACTTAAGATTATTCATTGTCAGGAATTTTTCCATCGTCTATTCTTTAAAACCCACGACATTTCGGAGGCTGGTTCTGAAACGTCGTGGGTTTTAAACAATAACCGTCGGAAAAAGTCATGACAATGAATAATTTTAAATTTATCATTGCCACCATGACAGAACATAATGTTGCATTAAAAAAAACTATTCCAGAAATGTTTTATGAGAAATGAGAGACCATCAACAACTCCACATTTGACCCTTATGGGAATCATTAAAGTTTCCAAGTGCTCCAGAAACTATAACAACAAAATATAAAAGTAAAATTAATTTTAAACTGAATCCTTATTTAGTTTGAAAGATCATTAATCAGTAATCAATTATGATGCTGATGATACAGTATTTAGCATTTCTTTCTCAGCTACTGAATGATCAATTTTAATTTAAATAAATCAGTACCTAATCAACTGTGTAAACTTAAGTATGTGACTATTTTTTCTCTATTAATTTGACTAAGAACAAATACCTCATTGGTCTTGGTTGATTCAGTGTCAAAACTCTTGATAGGGTAGAAATAATAGTAATATCCTTGATCTTCCTGTGCATGATCCTTGTTCACATTCAGACTACCAAACAAATTCTCAAGCGCCTGCATTCCTTGAACGGAGCCAGATGTCATGCTAGCCAAATCTAAGATGGCGCCCTTGTTCACTGCTGCTTGGTAGAAAGCTGTCAGCTCTTCTTTTGATAGAGGTTGTGGTGGTGGTAATTTTTCTTTGGGATGTTCTGCAGGACTCTGTTCTAGCTCTGTTTCTATCTGAAATAAAAATTCTTTTGAATCAGTTTGAGGTCCTCACAGTAGCTAGTTTGAAAATGGCTATCTTCTGGTTGTAGTTCCATGTAGTCTAGTAGATGTTTACTGATGTTTCAGAAGTACTTGCTCCCTCCATCATCATTGCCTTGATGATGGAGGCAGCAAGTACCTCTGAAACATCAATAAACTTCTACCAGATTACATGGTACTACTACCAGAAGATAGCCATCTTATTTTGAGTAGGATCATGGAGAAACTTATAACCTTAATTTATTTCAATCCCTAAGTTTCAGAAATTACACAATTTGGCATACTATTTAACTTAATAAATATATATATATATTATTTCTGATCCATTCACTGCTTGCCTATGAGCCGAAGAAAGTAATGTCATGTACTATGCAAAGGTGAAAAAGGGCATAATATATTTTGCAATTTCATTGCATTGATAGTTCGTGAAAATTTATCATTTATATTACTTCAGAGAGTGCTCAGTATATAAATTATCTCAATGAATAATTAAGTGATTAAAGCCATTCAAAAGCTTTAAACCTACAACTGGAAGAGGAGTTGGTCCCATGATTTTCCCTGCTGTGTCGTGACGCTCCGGAGTACTATATGCTGTGTCATCCTCAATGTTATTCCACAGGGCCGATGGCTCCAACCGTTCACTTTGTAGCTTACTCATAACAGACTTGAGGTACTCTGCCCCAATTTCTTCACACTTGCTTGTTGGAATTAAAACTGTGTTCAATATTACTAGTACAAGCACGCCCCACATGCTGGAAACAAAATATTGCTTTCATGGTACATTTCAGGAATATATAATAATAATAATTATTATAATTACAACAATGGACAACTTTTTTGTTGGTGGTTACCTGACAATGTAGGAATTAATTATTTTAATGTAAGCAGAAAACTATCTCGTAGAATAATTCAAATTTCTATAATGTCATATTGCAAATTATAGAAGAGAGAGTTTTGAGGTTATCAGGAAATATTTGAGCTGCAAAAATACCTCAGCAAATAATATTTATTCATGGTAGATGGTGGTATAAACGAAAGAGGGGGCTAAACCCCAGGTAGTCAGCATTCTGTAGAATGGGCTGGGTGGTATGCCCAGGGTGTGCCAAGCCTGGTTGGGAGTAAGAACACCTTTCCCATCTTGTTAGGTTATGTCATTAAAACAGGCGGAGTTGAATTATGTGACGATTTGTCTGTAGTAGGCCGTTCTGCACGGGTCTCCCCAAAAGTAATTAAATGTAACATTTTACTTTGTTACTTTCCTTCTCATTTTTGCTGTGTTCCTTTTCGTATTTTAACAGTTCTTTGTAGATGTGTCGAACAACCACCGCCCTCTCCATGCTTTGGTGTTTACATAGCGTCTGCCCAATTATGAAGTAATTTCCATCCCTTATATATTATTATTGTGGCGACACACGAATTATGATGCAATCGGCGTACGGACACGAAGGTCGCTTCCCGAACAGGTTTTGTATGAGCTGTACTGTTACACAGTTAACTGGATCACCGGATCATGCTTCTTTATCCCGTAGTTTTTTTTTATATAAAATACATATTTAAGTTTAATGACGTCTGTGGATGTAACGTCTCAGTCTAAACCACGGATCTAAACTTCAGAACTACGTACGATTTCTCGTGCAATTCTTGGTTTTACGTTTTTGTTTTGTTTTGAAAATAAAATCCCATCACCCACTTTTAAAAATTGAGAGGAGGAAACCACTAAATAAAACTTCAGTGGATGTAGTTTGTTTCTGGGCTGAGATTCGAAACCCAAGAGCAGTGAATCTATATTAGAATTCCTGTTCACTGCACAACAAGTTTCTTAATAAGATATTGTTTGTGTTTTATTAAGCTCGACGCAGTGCATATTTATGGGGGAAATTGAAGTATAACTTCACATTCTTAACATCGACACGTGATGGAGGTGATTGGTTAGTTTAACGCCCAGGTCATTTCAACCTCGAGGGGAAAAAACTGCCGTTCCCACTAGACAGGAAGTTGGGCGAGCATCATGGCCGGTCTGGACGTTGTGACGTAGAAAGTAATCCTACCATGTCAAGAATCAAACTACAGTCCTTCAGTCAGCAACCTAGTCACGCTCTAGGGTATCTTTGGCCTATAGCAGGAGTTCTAAAAATGTATTTCTCTGACTGGAAATCTACAGTTCCATTATACAGTGTTCACTGATAAAGTTTAACGCATTTATCGTCTTCTATCTCATAGTTAAGTAGCATCTAGCATCTGACTCTCCTTCGAGAAGTCCTGTTAAATACCAGACCGCGAACCAGCTGTTACTTACGTAAAATATTGACATAAACAAACACATCGGTCCACTAAGATTTTCATAACGAAGCAGATTTATGCTCAGTACGTTTATGAAACTTGACTTATACAAAGGAAACTTGCCTAGACACCGTAAGTGGCAACCAAGTGGTTAACATCTTGATTTATATCCAGTACGTTCCGGGTTCAAACCTCGACTTGGAGAACAGCTGTCCTCGCTTATATTTTCCGTGGTTTAACTCAGTCTCTCCAGGTAAATTCCGGGCTAGTACAGTAAATTAGGCTGTTCCATCATTAGACGCAACGTCTGATCTACTGACGGCGTCATTAAACTATAAATAAATAAATTATATACGCGTGTATGAGATATACTACTTAAGTGTGTTACTGATTGTCACTGTGATGTGTTGTTCAAGTAGATCATTATGTAACTAGACCAGAGACGTTAGCGACAAAAAAGATTAAAGTGTTTTGTTCCTTTCTAAGAACATCCGTAAGCTATTCACAATATAGCCTCTGAGAAACGACACAGTTTCTTCTATTCAGAACCTGATCAGAATTCTTCGTGGAGCTCTGCCGTGTTCCTGGAGATCAGCGACTTAGCCACTACTCTACTTCTTAAGCAGTTCCTTCTGTGTGAAGTCATCAGACACGAATTGAAAGCGTAGTCAAAATAAAATGGTTTTAACAAGTTTTGTTTTATCGCGGTAAACAACGACTGGACTTTGAATGATTTGTATAAAATTCCAGAGATGCCACAAAAGAAATTATAGGCTAAACTCTGACATCTTACTTGAAGATGGTAAAGTTGCGTCATATTGTGATATAATAAATATATATTATTTAAATCTTGTCCGTCTAATCACAATAATTCTTATTAAATATTAAAATATTACAATAATTAACATTGGAACATTTAAAATATTTAAAACATTTAAAATATCAAATCATGTTTCAGTACCTACATGAAACATGAAAAATGATGGTCTAATGTAAATCGAATATTTCGATAAAGAACATCATTTAATATTTTAAATATTTTAAATGTTAATTATTGTAATATTTAATAAGAATTATTGTGATTAGACGGACAAGATTTAATATATAATATATCTTACTTGAAATACATTATTTTATAATTAGTTCCCCTTTTAATCTTTATTAATTTAGCTGCAAAACAATTGTAATAATTACGAGGCGACAGATTCCTCTCTATTTTAATTCAGATTCATTAATAAGTGTATGAATATTTTATTGTAGATTAACGTTTCCTAAGACATGTTGGAGGGAACTCCACTCCACATACAAAACTGTTACAAAAAATGAAATACTTCATTTAAAGCTATTTAAACGCAATATCCTTATTTTTAAAAACTTCCCCGACAACAGATAAATCACCCCATAGAAATAATAACTGATGGCAATACGAAATATTTAAGGATTATCAAACGTCTTGCCAAGGAACTGTGAGGGAAAATCTAACAATTACGTCTTAAAAATTATTTTTCATTTCCAAAGGTACAGAATGTTGACCACATTCACGAAAGAAACAAATTATTCGATAAGTTTTAAACAATCGCAAATTAGAATAAAAACTATTTCGAGATTTATATCGATTTTGCGAGAGTAACGAATTCACTATAACCTGCATGCATCTTTTCCTGGGCATAAAAATTACTAGCAGTCCATGTAGCCAGTCGAGTGTGTTGGAAATAACAGTTAATTTTTCATGTTATTTGTTTGTTGTAATTTATCTTTAAATAATACACAAACACAAATTTAAAAAAATGCAAGGTAAAAATTCAACTCTTAAACGTATTTTTATTCTTTGAAATGACAGTGACGCCATCTTCACGCCCAGTTCATCACACTTATTTCCTGAGAATGAATTATCATCATCTAACTGCAGTTAAATATAATACTCAAGACCTAACAGAGGTTGGAAATCCTGAAAGATTCGCGTAATGAAAGAAATATGTTCATGGCCTAAAGTTTGAAGGAAAAACCACGCATCACAATGATAATAAATAATAAAAAAATATCAAACTTATAGTCGAAAAGGCAGGACCTACTCTGGAGGTTATATTATCATCGGTAAGAATATTAATTACCAATTATGACATTCGAAGGACACGTAACTGTAAATATTTCACACACAGATTAGCCCATATTCTTTGAGACTTTCTCGATTTTAAAAAGTCTTCACGAAATACTTAAATAATTACAGATTCTAATCTAATTATCCTTATTCAACTACCAACTGTCTCATCTGGTATCCCTAATAAGAGAAAATCTATAAACCAAAATAAAATCACCATAAAGCAGTTTATTTTACCATATAAACAAGATCACGTGCTCCTCCTATTGTACGAAGTAAGAGTTACCCACTTCAGAAACATTTATCACTTCAACAAGAGTGAGTCCCGTTAAACTACAGAATATTCTTTTTATTTCAATACTCTCGAAACAGAATTTGACGGCGTTTTGACTTACCTTGAGCTACACAACACGGCCTCGCACTCCGAGTCTTCAAATGATACTGTTTGTTCAGTGGTTCAACAGTAACCCTTCCCCCCAACTACTAGCATGACCTGGGGCGGACCAGGATGACTTCACCTTATCTGGAACGTAATCAAATAAGAGCATCCTCAAAATACAATTTATTTAGATTCGACTATCAATCACAGGCCCAAGCCAAGGATGTATAAAACATTCCACAGCATTAAAACAATACTTGTTTCTAATACAAGTTAGCCACGGTGGTCTAGCGGTTAGAACGCTGGCCTTGTAATCCTGGGGGTCTCGGGTTCGATTCCCGGCGGTGCCCGAATTTATAACTTGTGTTGGGCAAGGCCGTGGTCTAGGCAACACGGAGTTTTCCTCCGTGGCATCCCAACAATTACTCCATTCACACACAGAAGAAGGCAATGGCAAACCACTTCTGGATCATCTGCCAAGAACGTATATGAACAGGTCCCAGTCCGAGAAAAGGATGGAAGGATCCTGTTCATATGGACCTGTCGTCAGACAGAACACTAAATAAATAAATATAAATAATACAAGTTACAATGTTATAACAGCAATTTAAAATCAACTACATTATTACGCAAAACCAATTCCATAAGAAGTCATACCCACTATTGGTTGCACGTAATAACAGCTGAGAATTTTTGTTTGAGGTAAATTCTTCAGATACTCTTTTAGTGGTGGTTTAAACTTCTTTATACAGTGATTCAGACTTTTTATGATTGGGGGGGAATTATTTAATAGTTTAATTCAAGTATGCTCCTTCTATGACATTTACGAACTTAGTGCTTGGCATATAGAGATTATGTCTGTCTTTTATACTCACATTTTGTAAATTTGTTTCAAATTTCTTAATGTTATCCAAATGACGAGAGCAAAAATTCGCTGGCTACTGGAAGAATATGAAATTTCTTAAACAATTCCCTATATGAAGCTCTTTAGTGCCTTAGTTATCCAGGTTTTTCGTATTCTCATATTGGTCACTACAGTTGAACTGATAACACTCAAAATGGTTATTGGGGTCAAGTGAGAGAGAGAAAGAGAGAGAGAGAGACTCATTTACGAAGGGATTTGACCTTCCTTCGTCATTTCTCGATGAACAGAATAAGTGGCGGGGACATGAAGTTCCACTCGACTTAATTTTTACGTATTATGACATCTGGAGCGTAGCTCATGTATTTCCTGGTTTTTATCACCTGTAAATGTGATCAGTCACATCGCTTGTTAAAGTTATTAACCCTTTCAAGAATAAGTTCCTACATCAAAGAAATCAAAACTTCTCCATTATAAAAATCTGTGAAAAAACCCGCCATTTATGAAAATCATACCAACCTCTAAAAAACATACTAACGACAAAATGGAGTCTTAGATTATTAAATAAGGTGGTTTGCATTGTTACCAATGGGCTCTAAAAGATACTTTTTTAAAGTCATAGTCTGCTTGCAGGAACTATGAATATTTAAATCACAATTTCCGGTCTCAGGGCCGAGGTTCGATTCCGGAATGACTCCAACATGAATGTGTGGTAATTACATCTTCATATATGCTCGGTGCGTCACAGCTCAATTTAATTTTGTGCTGTTTTAATCACGTAAGATCGGTCTCATTTTGAGGAAAGTATTTCTTTGTCACAGAGAATTATTTTATAGGAACTGAAAACAAACATCAAGACGTAATTTTGAACATTGATCACAATATTCTTCTTCCGGAAGGGCTGATCGCAGACTGGACGACCGAGGTCAAAGTTGGGAAGTTACACAAGATAGTTCAGAAGGCAAATGAAAACTATAATATCGAACCTGTCTGGCTATAACAGCGGTATGTTGCAGAAGCATACATCGTAACATTAAACATCACTCGACATTTAATTATTTTTAGAACTGATACGAAATTTCCATCTACCTCCTGAACTGTAATGAATTAATCATAAGAAGACGTAACATGTAATCGAATTTATTATCGATGCATGACAAGAAACATGAACTGCATCATTAGTAAGTAGTACAAAAACTAATAATTATGATTAAACGTGAAAGACAAATGTAAATGTAATCATTATAAAATTCTACACAATTAACAAAAAGTGAACACAAATAGGGGATAATGAAGAACTCGTGTACAATGTTATCTTTGTTCTTGTACTTAATAGTCCCTGGTAAAATGCATATTATTCACTATTCAAGATGGGAGGCTTCGTCGTATGGAACACGCAGGCTTCCATTTTCAATTTGGCATTAAGGCGACATATGCATGCAAAATTCAACTGGAAAGGAATAATTATAATGAAATGCATCATTAAAAGGCGTTCAACTTAAAAGTTAATTCTATTGAAGGCACAGGAAACTTTCGTCTCTATACTAGCAATGATGAGTTTTCTTCTCTAGATTATTTCTGCCTTCCGTCTGACAGTGAATTCAATTTCCACTTCAACATTGCTCAACAAAGTAGAAATGCCGATCAAATTCAATAAATTATTAAACATCCAGATGATGATTTCAGGAACAAACCATTTATCGATCTCTTTATCGACGTGCTACGAATGTTTATCGATTCTGTCGATACCTCGAATACACGTTGTCTGCATGATCCTTACACACTGAAATACTCAAAATTCAGTATTCGTCATTTATAATGAAAGTCATCACCTGTTGTCGTATAGAAAATATAACAGAACTAATAATAATAATAACCAATAATTTAAAATAAATAAAATAAAGCATAATGAAGCAGCCAAATTCAATGATTCGATCGAATGAAACGTAATGAA
>NW_019059879.1:324528-346611 GCF_000696155.1 Zootermopsis nevadensis | reverse complement strand
GGTAATATGAAGTAAAATACACGTATTTGCCATTTGAAGTAATCGCAACTGCGACGTAATTTTTCTCTGATTCTTCCTTTAAAGTATGAACTTCTAAATGCCATCTATGCACCAGGCATGTGATTTGACTTTGGCTCTGCAAGATTTAAGAGACGAGGGACAGAAAGGAAGAAAGAATGACTAATTTGTTATTCAGTATCCTTCGAATTGTACTTGTTAAGATGTGCAAATAAGTCTGGAAAACTTTTAACAAAGATATTTCTAGGGAAGGAATATAATAAAACATGGATTTATTAACAACATTTTAATTAATTACTGCAACACGTGATGTGAGGAAAACTGAAATTACAGCTCGCCTACCTTCATTTTGTGAAATAATAAGGATAGAACTTACAGCGCCCCTCCGACCAAGAAATCAGAAAATTACTGAGAGCTGACACTCCAGCGTGGCAGATAACCAGTTGAAACCAGCAGTAAATTTTAATTAATTTGAAACGCCACTTGGCTGAAACATTCCTTTCCTAAAACAGCAAACTTTGGAAAAACAGACCTCGCCGGTCCCGTAAATGTACGACAGAATTACCTCATTGCCAACTACACATTTTATCCAAGTTGAGTGCAGCCTTTTTTGTGTAACTCCTGTAATTATAACAAAATCTACTTCATAAAATAATTAAGAACACGTGAAGAATTTTTCAGCTTACCACAAATCCCAATAATTGTAAGAAACATAATTCAATCACTCATAATAATTACACGCAACAGGTCAGTATAACGCTTTGTAGTCTTATGTAATTATTTTAGAGAGTACCTGGAGAGCACCGTGCAAGAAATATGCATCAGAAGTTAAATTACTATGAAGCATAATGTAATAGCAGTAGTTCCCAGTCATGCCACACAACAAATTTAATTACCAGACTCCTTCGCCCTTCTACGCATTTTCTCGGACAACATATCAAACCAAATGATGACCGACACTTCCCCTAGCAATCGTTAAATTTTCAGAAGTAGAATCACCACACAATATAAATTCAAAAAGTCATTTTACTTTATATTACGGACACCGATTTATTTCGCTAATTTCGAAGCAATTACCAAAAATTTCATAATTCATTAATCAATTCTTTTACAGTATAAGATTTAGTTCCAGCTGTGAAGTCTGCAGACAATGTAGTGTCGGACACGAACTAGAAGTGCGCGATGTAATTTGTAACAGTGTAGCGTATGGTCATTATATTACAATGCTGATATATAATGATGGTTTCTAATACCCCCCCCAAGCATGACCTACTACGACGTTCTCAAGCCTCCGTTGACCCCAGGCAAGTATAGAATCCATTTCCGAGGCTGGCCACTCAAACAGCGGATCCTATTACCGACAAAGATCAGGTCATTATAAACTTCATGGTCAACAAGGGAAACCCAGAGTTTAGCATGGGGTCTGACCCACGGTGGACGCCCGGCATACTCGAATTTCTTACGGAATTGTTATTAAATCATGCTTCTTATTACTTCGACTTCTCAGAGCAATATTTGAAAACAAAATTTATAATTTTGTCGATATAAATTCCTAGTCCTTTCCAGCATAACGCATGAATATAATGCATCTCAAATTAATTATAATTTAAATTCTACTATTCACATATTCATTTTTCACTGTGTACCTGACGTTTCAGTCTTGGTATTATATTTTTATGTTGAAAATTAAACAATTTTTTACAGTTATACCCACTACACAAAACTACAAAACTCGTACATTATAAATTCATGCACGCCAACATTTAAGTAAGAACCGCACCCCGATAAACCTTTTCATTTTATCCATTTTATTTTCAGTATTTTCCTCAACTGTTCCTGCGTGCAGTTGCTTGAGCAATTCTCTTGACCAAATGTGTGAGGTGTCATTTAATATTTCATTCGTACGACACGAATGAATTTCAAAATTCCCTTATATATTAACGTGCACAAACTAAATTTCTAATACACATGTACACAAGTTTCTTAATACATAATAGTTTTGAAACTTTCACAAGAAATGTATCATAAAAATTACCACGGCTTTTGAATGTGGAAATGCAGATGGATCTCCAAAATTAACGTAATAAATAAAGCCGATATTATCTAAATATATGTCAAATTCCATTTTATGGCGTCTCTGACGCACGAAACCAGAAACTTGGCACTTCAAACTTCAATACATAACTAAAAAAAAAGTATTACCATAAAGAATATATTCCCAATATTTGTTGTAAAAAATGATACAAATATTTTTTGAAACCAAGTACCATCTCACATTCCTACAAAATTTACAGTAAAAATTGAATAGTTGTCTGAAAGAAGGTTGTAATTTATAGTCACTAAAATGCACGGTATCGATTACCGCACTTTCTACAAATTAGAGAGTATTTCAGGTGAAAATAATTTTGGTGGCTTGTAGCGTACTGAAATCAACGCATCTGAACCCGACAGTAAGTGCCGATACACATTACTCTTTTGTCATTAGGTTCGTATAAATTTTACCTTATAAATTACTCAACGCACGTTAGTACATTTCTTGAAGTACCATCTGCTTACAAGAGGCATTTACACAGAATATACTAAATTTGACATAATTAACAGAATTAACGCCCGCTTAAACCAGAAAAAAAATTCTTTAGTGTCAATCTGAGACAAAGAAGCCTTGTATCACAGACAGGGGTCAGATTTACGTTTGTTATCGGTACTAAATCTGTAAGTTGTTGAGACGGGAGAAAAAAATCAGCGTTACCAAACTTCGCTACTAATACATGAAAGCACCAATTAAATTGTTAACTTGGTAGTCTCATAACATAATGAGATAATTCACTGAAATATACCAAAAAAAAAAAAAATCAATTCTTTAAGAGCAACAAAAGCCAACGGAATATATATACAGAGTTAATTAATGAACTGAAAATGAAAGCCCTAACGAGTCAACAACCCAGCTACCATTATCACTATAAACATGCGCCATCACTTCTCTGGCAGTATAACGCCCTTGAAAGGCAGTGTATTTATTCTGACTATCGAACGCATTTTTCATAATACTAAGAGGCTTTCCGCAGTCTACGCACCGAAAAACATACGACTGCTGGGAGAAATAATTACAAGACCAACGTAACTGAAGTTTCAGTCTTAAGCAACGAGTCCCTGTGACGGTTCTGAAACCCATTACGTTTTGTTTTACAACTTACAATTAACAACATACATAATATAGACTTCGACAAGTCTTCTAGGCACTGATTACAACTGCTCTCACTAGTTTCGACTTCCTTTCTAACTAAATGTCTTAACATTCAATGGAAGTGGTCGTGTATCACAGTATAACTATCTGTTAATTCATACATCCGCGGCATTATCATTTATATCTTCAGGTTTGACTTAAACATGTTCCTAACTATATATATATATATGTGATATATTACGACATATATTCCCTGTTGTAAGGCTAATATATGCCCCCAGTAGTCACAATCAAATTTATATCAAAATTAATCACAGAATACTTTATGACGAAGTACGTCAAACTTCTTCTCCGTCCAACTCGGCGAATTCGCGCGCGACGGCGGTGGCGAACCACAGGCGATCGTAAATGTTTGTCTCGCAGCTGAACTGCGAGATGTGGGCCAGCCAATAAGAGCAGCTGAGACGTTCGCCGTTTATGTACGTCACCATGTAGCCGTGTTTCTCCGCAGAGATGATCACCTTTGTGTGATCCTTGAAGAAGTTTATCTGAAAGTCAATCATACAAACATCCGCCAATCAAACATCAACCAACTAGCCAGTCTAACTCAGCCTTCTTAGTAAAGGGCTTACCCTGAGCAATCAATAAATGCTTACCTGTTCAAAAAATTCCCCATTGAGCCCCATATTTATAACCATCACAACAAAATCAACACCAATGGGCCATATCATTGTCAAACTAATTCAATTCATATTCTTAAAACATTAACTGAACGACTCGTTCAATACTGTCGCCAGTTCCATGGAAAGTTTCTACATGTTTCATGGCCAAAATTTTATGTATATTACTCTACAAACACATGAAAGCACTGTAAATTTTAACATATTTTTATTAGCTTTGCACATCTGATTACAAGATTGTTTAGACTTCACGACCTGCGAACTAATTCTACCTGTGCAATAAAAATCAAGGGCCTAAATTTTTCCAAGTCCAAAAACGGAAAGCGACGTAGGCACGCGGCTGGCATTCTATTCGTTTCAAAATCAGGACACTGGGAAATTACTTCATCTTCATTACCTTCTTGTACGAGTCCAGAATATACAGAGTAGCCAAAAATGTACCTAATTAAACTCAATTTTCCCCACGAGTGATTATAATATGATCATCTGTTTTAGTTCGCTTTTGTGGATACCAAAAATGGCAGCCTGCAACACCGAGAAGCAGATATTTGTTAACAAAGAGTATATTTTATCATCTGAAAGCCCAGAAAATGTCAGAAGAGCATTCCAATTAAAATTTGGCATCAAACGTACACAATTTCAAACTTCATAAGAAATCTCGAAAGAAAGGATACAAAGTATGATGTCAAACTACGGGACGAGACCTCAAAAGATTGTCGAAGTGAACACGTAATAATATAAATTCCTTGAGATGCTGATTTGAATGGCATTTGATTCAGATTCTTATGCGTCACTGTTCAAATAAAATAAAATATTAAATGGTAAGTACATTTTTGGCAGCCCGGTAAATGCACAGCATTCAAACCTCCCTATTTACCCTAAAAAAAAAAAAATCCAACCACCGAATGAACCGCTGGCTAGTGCCGTCCAACGATCAACATACCTGCAAGGTTCCATTGCACAGTTCCATGATGATGGCAGTGTTAGTACGAACCCAGCGCTTCATATGAGGTACAGTTGATTTATGTCTATTGGCTGCAGCTACTTGAGACTGATGTTTTATGTCGCCCCCCTCCGTTAAATGTTCGTCCATGTATTCAGTGAAGTACTGCAGTAACGCTAGCCGCTCGTGAAGTGGCGCAGGTACGGAGTTGTGCGGATGGGCAGTCACCTTCCCGTGCATATCGTGAAATTCCACCCGACTGTGAACGTACGTTTACTCTTACAGATTACATTAAAACTTCAGTCAGGTTTGACAACTTCCTTGACATAAATTTCAGTATTTTATGATGTTCATTGCTAAGAAGTACGGAATACCAGCAAACGTATTTAATTCAAAGGTAACAAGACGTCGGATTTTTCTTCTCACACTTTACTTTGCGAGTCATGCTGTAACTCACGACTGTGTTAAGATGGGTACGAGAACTCGGAGTAGTTGTGCTGAATATAAAATAATTTCGTTTCGACAACAACAAATTGGCATTCAAGGTATAACAAGATATATACCTAAGCCTTTCAACAAATACCAAAGAATTTCAGTCTTTATGGGATATATCGTATATCATCCACATAACGATATCACATTTATCTCCAAAGCTTCGGTCCTTAAGATTTTCATACGCAGAGATTTTACTGTACAATCCCTATTGTCTGAGCTTCGATTATTTGACAATATGTCGTATCGGACGTGCCGTGCAAATACCCATCACAATTCTTTTTTAAATAGACTTTCATTTACAAATTTATATTTTATTAAATATCATTTCTGATCATGGGAATATTTCTTATTTGACGCCATATTATATTTTATTCGTAGGTTAACAATATTTTAAACTTAATTGATATATACCCTCAGCCTTCCATTAGTAAATCTCATTTCTCTCTTCTTTAGAATCTTAAAATATCATCTTCCACGGTTTACTTGGGCTGAAATGTTACTCCAAGACTTAAATTAATTTGTTTTTAACTTTTAGTACTCACTTGCGGTCGGGTGTAAAGCTCATACGAGTAGTATCATTAAACAGGACGCCGACCGACTTGTCGGACAGCTGGAATCCAAACCCATACTTATTTGAATAATCTATCCACTTGGATACAAACAGCGGTGATACCGAAGAAACCCGCGGGGGATTTCCAGATGGGTCGGACCCTGGAAACAGAAGATAACACCAAATTATGCAATGCTGCACAAGAAAAACATCAATCTTTCAGTTTAAAAATAATATTTATCGACGCAGGCCTCCATATTTTTCTTGGCAACTCATCCATTACAAATGAAAAATTGTTGATAAAGACTGGAAAATTACTGTATAGCACCGAGCCTTTCGAAACAGTTTATAAATGTTTAGACGATCGAGATGTTTCTCGTTTTGGAATCCAAAACTTCATTATCGTCATCACAAAAGCTAACCATCGATTCTTATCCATCACATACATGGTAATGGTAAAAATATGGTCCATGCAGCCACGGAGATAAATACAGAAGACATTTCTCAGTCGTAAGATGCCGTTACATATTTATTAGATTTCCTGATGTTTGTAGCTTAGATGCGTCATGTTTGTGTTGAACTAAGTATGTATTTATTATTCCAGTCTATACACAAACTTAATTTTAACAACAACATTTTAAATTAAGTTTGTGTATAGACTGGAATAATAAATACATACTTCCTGATGTTTGTCAGTAAAAATGGAATTTTTGACTTCGTTAAATTGATCCATCACTGTAGATACTTATATTTTTTACACTATTGTTTTTATTATACTGAATATCAAAATAATAAAATTAAATGTACCTACCTATATACTGAAATAAATTTCTTTAAATTTAATATTTCTTACAATTACATTTGAAAACAATCATATTGATACAACTTACACTGCGTCATAACAGGCTTAGAGATACGACACTCACCAGATGGTTTCGCAGGGGGCATCTTATTAAAGCAATCCGACAGAAACCGATACAACGTCACAGCATTATTTGGTCTCTTGCGACATAATGTCATTTTATCAGGACATAACACGCTGCTCAGCTTCTGTTTCAGAGAGCTTTGACGTGCGTCTCTGTCTTTGCGTATGGAAGCTATAATGCTCCCAGCACTTGGACTACTGCAGGCTGCCTTATCTTTTGGGGAGAACTGAAATCAAAAACGCCACCACGATCCTCTAATAAGGTTCATTATTAAGAATACTGTTGGGTCTATGGTTGAAACATGCATTTTCTATATTCGTTGATTACTTTAACAATTTAAGATTTGAGGATTTCTGTCTTCTGCGTTGTTGCGCTGCGTAGTCTGGCCGATGTTAACCAACGTTTCAGAGGTCATACTGCCTCCGTCATCAGGGCGATGAATATTCCAATTGGGAGTGTGGGGCTAGGTTTATAGGAGCCGGACCGTGCCTGCCCCGAGCCAATGGGAGCGGGCGTGTGTGTGGACCAATAGGAGCGCGTGGACGAGTGTGAGAGAGAAGGAGAGAGGAAAGAGAGAGAAGGGTCTGAAACGTTGGTTAACATCGACCAGACTACGCAGCGCAACAACCCAGAAGACAGAAATATTAATGTTAAAATACTTTCTATTAATTTAATTAACTTTAATTTAAAGATGGTATTAATCATAATTTCTATCGGTATGTCGTGTAAGCAGCCTAACTGGTTCAGACGGTTACGCGGATATTTATTTATTTCTTTGTACCTACCTTGGCTATGGTATTTGGACTTTTCTGCGTAGGAATTTTTAATGTAGATACAGAGTTTGTCAGAGATTTCAGATCTTGACTCAAAATTGGAGCTTGGCATATGATCTGAGACTGTGGCTGTGGCGGCCTACAAACAATTACAAAACATCGTCTAAATCCGATGAAATAATTGCTAGATCAGCCACCCAAGAAATACATTTTCATCGACCCCTACACAAATTTGTGCTATTAAACAGTAATACGACTCGAGACAAACTTACCTCGAAAGCAAGGCAACAGATGCAAATTTCGGCATTGTGTAGCAACACGACGGAGAGAGAGACTCGGGCATGTAACCACTAGTGAAAAACTCGTGTTTGCAAATTTCATCCAATTTAGGTCGATCCTCAGGTTTTGGCTGCAAAAGCTCGCAGATCAAAGATCTCGCGGGTTCTGACGCCAGAGGCGGGAGGGCGTACTTATTGCCTACGATACGGGCGTACGTTTCCTTCAGCGTCGCAGTCTCAAAAGGAGGTTGTCCAACCAACATCGCATACCTAGTAAAGAAACAGACAATTTTCGATATCCTAAAGGAAGACGAATTTATATTTTAAATAAATATCTATATTCTAAAGCCAATGTTTCCAGCAGACAACATATTTTTTTACAAATGTAAAATAAAATATCAACTTAACATTCTCCTACATTTAACATAAAGTTTTTTGTGGTTTTATGTTTCGTAGTGCGTGCGTGTGAAACTTTAAAATACGTAAAAAAAATTTCCACATTCAATTCGCACTACAAACCAGTTAGGTTTTGTATGTTAATGGTCTCGCGTCAAACTACAACTGTTCTGTTTATTAAACGTGACATTACGGGTTTCTAAACAAATTAACACTCAAAACATAAATACAAATTAACCTACAAGAGTACATTCAGCTGACCAACTTCGGCAAGAGACTTCGTATGTTACTTTCAAATTATCGTAACAATGTAAACAGCAGTAATCCTCCTGAAAATTTCTGAAACATAAAACCTTTTCTATGACCGCCACGCTGGCCTTATAATCCTGGGGTCTCGGGTTCAATTCCCGGCGGTGCCCGAATTTATAACTTGTGTTGGGCAAGGCCGTGGTCTAGGCAACACGGAGTTTTCCTCCGTGGCATCCCAACAATTACTCCATTCACACACAAAAGAAGGCAATGGCAAACCACTTCTCGATCATCTGCCAAGAACGTATATGAACAGGGCCCAGTCCGAGAAAAATGGGCGAGGCCGTGGTCTAGGCAACACGGAGGTTTTCTCCGTGGCATCCCAACAATTACTGCATTCACACACAGAAGAAGGCAATGGCAAACCACTTCTGGATCATCTGCCAAGAACGTATATGAACAGGTCCCAGTCCGAGAAAAGGATGGAAGGATCCTGTTCGTAATGTCGCCAACCTCCTGTAAAGGGGACGGCGTATTCTGGACTGTCTTCCAAGTGATTCTGTGAAGCCGGGGTTCTCGACCTTTCCAGACGCGGAGCCTCATTCATCGATTACTGGCCGAAAGGCCGCGACGTTTTCTTTTTGAAACCCCGGGTAAAATACTGAAAACGCCAACTATTTCAAGCAGATCCACATATTTTTTCCTCATTAAATTAAAAATTCTTTATAAAAATTGGTTTAAGACATATTTACCACTGCTTTTGCTCAAGAAATCTTTCAGTATTAGGTTTTAATTTCTGTTGTGATTCATAAACATCCTTCCACGTGACCATCAGTAAGACTAGTTCTAGTGCACGATTTCATCGATAAGTCGAACAATTGCTCGGAGCAAAGGGAACTGCAACGTACTGACGACAGAAATAAAACATGTTTTTCGTCATACACGTGACAGGGTATTATTAAATATACGAAATTCCAAGATACTGCTGTACCCAAGTCTTCAGATGATATAATTTAATTATACCGACAGATTTATTATTTTTATTTTAAGATTAAGTTCGTGACCTTTTGAACACTTATCTTTAGACCACTGAGGAAGTGTTTAAATAATTTCAAGGAATTAACTGGAGTTCCAGTTAAACCCATACTCCATACTTACATAATGCAACCGATCGCCCATACATCGGCTTCGTAACTGTAGCTCAATTTATTCAACACTTCTGGTGCTATATAATTTGGAGTTCCACAGATTGTCCTAAAAAAGCATAATAAAACATTAAGAGTGGCATAAGAAACATCGTGGAAATGTTAGATTTTAAAACAAAGATCAAAAGTACTTTCATACAGAAAATAAATCAAAAGTTTTTATTTCTTCAGATACCAGTGTCGCCTCCAACAGATCGATCTCAAAATACGAAGCCACGAATTCGTAAAATAACCTGAAATTTTTATTCTCTTCGATATAAATCGAATTAAAATACTCAAAGTCGATAATAAAAGAAATGAGTTTAGAAAATGACTGTTCTAGGTTAAATCCAAAAAAAAAAATAACTCAAAAGTTTTTCTTTCTTCAGACACCAGTGCCGCCTCCAACAGATCGATCTCAAAATACGAAGCCACGAATTCGTAAAATAACCTGAAATTTTTATTCTCTTCGATATAAATCGAATTAAAATTCTCAAAGTCGATAATAAAAGAAATGAGTTTAGAAAATGACTGTTCTAGGTTAAATAAAAAAAAAAAACCACTTACACTCGTTTGTCACCGTCCACCTGCGTCGCCAGACCAAAGTCACCAATTTTGACGACCATGTCCTCACCAAGGAACATGTTACCTGGTTTGAGATCACGATGTATCACGTGTTGACTGTGAATGTAGCTTACGCCTGCTACAAGCTGACACAGGTAATATCGAACTTCAGGCTCTGTTATGACATTTCTGTGCTTCAGAACATGTACTAATGACTGAAAGCAGACAAACTGAATTAATTTTTAAATTTACTTAAAAGTTATCACTCACAACTGACGAGACAGAAGCTGGTAAGAATATGTGCCCAATCAAACATAACCTATACACAACTAAATTATATTAGTAGGGATTGTTACTTCTGTTCCAATAATTTCCCCCCCTCCCCCAAAAATTCGATCTAAAATATGTTCTACCACCAATAGTTTCTTCTACAATGACAGAGAATTCAACATAAACTAACCTTTCTTGAGCAGTTTTCAAGAATTATATACGCATTTACAGTGTCTTCGAAGAAGTGATGAAGTCTCACAACATTCCTGTGCACAAGATTTTGGTGTATTAGTATCTCACGTGCAATCTGAAATTAAAACAAAACTATACTTAGTTCATTCACAATATATGATATTTATGCGTATAAAAATCCTCGGCACATAAAATGTTTCTACAATTAATTCTGAAGTAGCAGATTTAACTGACGCATTGATTAATGCTTTGGCTGATTATTGCATCATCCACGTTACAATATTACGTTCTGCAATATAATCTGTACACTACAAAACTTTTGAATGTAATTAGGTAACGAATACGTATAATTAGTCCTTAATATCTGATTACCTCTCTTTGCAGACAGAATGTGGATCATATGTTCTTAACATAACCTCTCTTCATTAAAAAACAAAAAAACAAACGAGAGCTAGAATATCAACACTAATTTAATCTCGATTTATTGCAAACTTGTTTGGGAAAATTACTATACAAAAATGTTCGTAGATTTCTACTATTATACTGTAAACATCTTCTATTTGCCCCATATTCCACATTTTTGAATCACATTTTTATTCTTATTTGAACAAACCTTACCAACATACGAAAAAGATCTTATGTTGGTAATATGATAGAGACAAGGACATTCTGAAATAAGGGATCACGGAGGGTAGCAATCACCCCTCCAGAAAAGCCTTATCCAGACATATATAATACCCCTGACAAAGCCCCCCAGATGTGGAAGATATACCACGGCTGCATGTAGCAAGGAATCTCTGCTACAGAACTTATGTTATTTAATACCGTCATGACATCATACACAACAATGCGTCACTGAACAGTTTCTTGTCCCGTCCCAGGTAACGAGGCAACGTTTGCTATTTTGAGAACTTGGGGGGGGGGGGGGTGTAGAAGGGACATACTACGCTACCGACTGGAAAATCGCCAATCCTAATAAAATCCAAACTGCTGTGGAATCCCATGAAATGTATGCCGACACAGAAGGGGCACAGAGCTCGCTGCCAGCGTCTTTAAAATCGACTGCGGTTTCAAAAATATAAAAAAGAAACAATAAAAACAGAAAAGAAAAGGGTATAAGAAACTCTAAGAGCGGTAATTACTTCTGGAATAACATACGTGCCTAACCAACAAAACTATGACCAGCTGTTTGAACAAAGCACAGTTCATGTTACTCCACTGGATACAAACTTGCAAACGCCTGAATTCTGAGCAGTTGGCCATACTTTACACTTCTGTGTATTCGTTACACGAAACGCGTAATAAAATGGACGTTTGATAGGTTAGGATATCTGTCCGCCCACATGTTTACACCTACGAATATACTTGTTAGGTTCGATTAAAGTCTGGCGTAAATCTCTAATCGAAAAGTATCGATATACTGAAAACATGGCTTCAAGCACAAAAGACCTTGAATGAAACAAAACACAGGTACGATGAACGACAATCTCTATACCTACGACAGCTCGTCTATTGCCCTACTGTGCATTCTTTACAACGCTATATATTAACAAAGTACTTCTTTACACAAGGGGTTCGTTGCCCGGGAGATAACGCGATATCGAACGAGAACCTCGATAGTGATGTGGCAACCACACATTGATACGAACAACCCTGGTCACTAAAGTACGACGTTCGATGTCTTTTTCGTGGAATATTTTTCTTCAACACACCTGCCCTCTTCCCTGGTCATAGGCTGAATGATGTTAGCTCGTCTATTGTTTACCTTTCTCCCAGAATTTAACAGGGGCTGCGGCCGGGGAAGAACTGCCAACTTCTGAACTTAAAACTAATGACATGCTCACATCGTATCGTACCAATACACAAACGATGCAGAAAATCCTATTTATAATTCAATCCAAAGGGACCTAGAAATGTTTCGTTTCTAACAGGATTTTGTTTCATACAAATTACGATACAAGGCCCCTGTATATATATATAGCCAATCACTCATTGTGAACTCTCCTACGTAATTTCAAACGGGATTCACAGTTAACACGCCGATACAAATGTATTATTTAGCATTATAATCGTGTCCGATATAGCGCCGTGTCGTTTTGTATACACCGACTACAGACAAGGTATAATAAGTTGAACAAATACTGCAAAACAGAATTTCTATACAAACAAACGAAACCTACACAGGTAATAAATCACAAACAGCTGCCAGGAGAGGGCCCTGAGATTTTATTTGGGGTCAGGGGTGTATATGACGTCATTCCAAACACAGACATCTAGTAAATAAACCTATTACAGGGCAGGGTATTGATTTTAAAACGTAAACATTACACAGAATAAGCTGTTACTGTTTCCTATTGATTTAACTTTGTTCTGCAGTCCTATCTAGGCTCTTGGAATTTACCGGAGGAACACCAACATGGCCAACACTCGCAAATGTAAATACCCAGCTTGAATCCCGACCAGCTAGCCTGAAATTTATAACGTCCCCCCCCCCCCCATCGTTTAACGATAATTTCCAGAGAATTTGACAACAACAAAGTTCTTGTAACAAATTTACTTGGTTTCCACAACAAACTCCATATTTAAGACTGGCAACACATCTGGATCTCTGTACACAGTTCATAAGTTCACAGAGAAATGTTATCTTTCACGACCTTACAAAAAAAACTGATATCGATGTTTCTCGCGTCAGCTGGTCTTCGAGAGGTTAACGGCGTACAGTAACTGAAAAGTTTACTCACCCCTGCCGTGTCACACAGCCTGGCTTCGAGGTACTTAGAAAATATGCTTAGTCACTTCCTTCCCTGCATAGATCCCATTTTCTCCACACAGAATGGTCTCCGTACAATGAGAATGTTACGTTTCGTGTCCCTGATGTCGAGTTACTGGGTAACATGATCATTCTTCACGAAATATACGACTTGCTTATATTTATTTTCAGAAAAGAACTTTAATCTGGACTGATTCATTGTGCAGGTGGACAGAGTTATGTTGCGTTCGACACGTGAGTTGGCCACACAGTGACGACATTGCCTTCCGTCAGCAGTTCTACACCAAGTTCTGAGAGGCTTCTAGCAGATGTTATAAGCGTTACCACTTAACAATCATAAACCCAGAGATCAGAAAACCAAATCTAATCGTCTATTTCCTTCCATATTCATATTTCTACATTATTTCGTGTATATTTTTCCTTTCTGCATTACTCCAATGTAAACAACGAAAGAAATACGATATTTTTACGAGTATCATCATCTATGCTTCTGGTTACATCATTATAAACCCATCTGTCATCTTAGCGATGTAAAGTGTTAAGCAGCTTCCATTACAAAAAAATATGAATACGCTAAAACCAAAAATTTTCAAAATCTATAACAAACCTCTCAAATCCTACGCAGAAAGATTTTGATGATTTAATGCAATTCAGATGTGACACAGACAGTGTCATTTATACAGACACTTTTAAAACGCAGGCTGTAGACATAATTTTAACGTAAATAATCACTGTTTTACAACCTTGGCCCTTGTATAGATTACACCTGACTCCAGTGGGAATGAACTATCAAACTTATTTGCTCCGTCAAGCACTTATTTCCATATAATATCCACACACACGTGTATCCACACATTGCACAATCGAATTAAGAAATCCGCTTCCAAATGCCTCACGTCAACTAGTGAAATGTCTCGACGAACCTCTCAATCAACGTACTTTTAAGAGTACAGGATCTGCCTGCATATGACGAACTATTACAAGCAGGTTTAAACAAAATAATTCACAGTAAGAGAGGAATTATTATTCATAGAACGATATAATGAACCGATGTTTTCTTAACAGTCAGTACAACGCCGACACGCGTAAGCCGGACAGAATGAGTGGCAACTACGAAGGCAAATATAACTTGTGCGCATATCTAAGCTCGTTTCAATGTCCTGTCACGGCACAGCCGCCAAATAATCCTCTTTTTTTTTTAAGACAAACGTCAGCGGAAGTTAAGACAACAGCTTGTAGATATTAAAATAAAAATAGCGAAGATTTTTTGAGTGTAGCCACCAAATGAAATATAAATTTACGTGAAAACAAAACAGACTCAGCGTTCCAAATAAAAATCATAACTATAACGAACCGTTAAACGAATTGCTATTGCAATTAAGAAATTTTGACGTTGCAGAAGTTTTTTAAAAAAAAATTAAAATACATTTATAATAAAATATAGTCACCACACTGGAATATCATAAACATCAATACAGAATAAAATAAGTGACTCCCCTGAGATGATATTCTTATGTGCAATTAAGACATATACGCCATTTTCTAAAGTCAACTCAACCTATTAGAGCCACATAAAACTTGTTGGGTGAGCCAAGCCACTATTAGAAATGTGTTGATGAACCAGCCATCTCGTAGCGCATTTAATATTTCATCTCTATTTTAAACATTATTTCCAGGACCATACAAGCTTTAACGCATGGACAAAACATTTCCTTTTGTAGTTAAAACGACCTGATCTGACATCTAAACATTTCTATTCCACTGCAAAAAGATATCGGGATACGAACTCGGTGTAAGCAGAAAAGGTGACAAACACTGTAGCTTTACCTTTGTTTTAATACGTACGTGTGAGTATGTTAAAATTTACGAAATATCAATGATAAAAATCAATGTTCTTTTTTGTCATATTATGTGACTTGCTAATAAGCTGGGACACGGTGTGAAAAATACTGCCCTAAATTATACAACTCTGCTGACCAAAAAATGTGTTGTCTTTCTCCGTGTGAACGAACTTATGACGCATAACAGACGATCAACACAGCTGAAGGGTAATGTTAAAGGAACTGCTCTTACAGCGAAGGTCATCTCATACAACCATCACGTTACGAGCTATATTGACAGCAATAAAGAAATAACTGTACTCGGAAGCCTGCTATTTGTAGTGGCAGCTCTTGTCTATTTGTTTACAAAGACACGGCGCGACGAAGCGTAAAATACTTCGAAAGCCCAACAGCGCGTACTGTTGTTGTTATTATTATTATTATTATTATTATTGTTATTACTATTCTTGCAATTATTTAAACACGTTATAGTTCCTCTCGGTAAACGGAATTAAAACATACACGTATCTTAAATACGACATAATACAGTTTCACAATTACATAACCTCACTAAATCTATCGTTTATTTAGTAGGAAAACTGTGTGTAGTTATCAGGCGAATCATTCTGTATTCTAGTGAGGTTATGAAACCACAATCAATTCCTCATGGACACACTCGAAGTATAAATTGGTCTACACAGACACTCAATATCAAATTTTATTTAAAACGAGTACTTTATGATATGAATTTTAACAAAAAAGGAATGAGTACATATTAATTATGCGTTCATTTGATGTAATGAAAAAAGAATCTATAATTAAATGCCTACAAAGTTTCAACAACCAACAAAGTCGTAACAATCAAAGACTAAATAAATAATATTTGCTTTAATGCGCATTGTAACTTCTTCGCTCCGGAAACCAGACGGCTACAAAATCAATAACTTTAGTTCCACCGTCGAGCAACTGGTTAAAGGTTTTAAGTACAGCTACACTCAAACAGCAATTGTGAATTGCCAATATATTAAAACTTCCGGATTACAGAGCACAGGCAAAATACATTCTACAGACTATAATACACGATGAAATTGAGGTTATGTATAACAAACAAATAGTTCCAAGAATTTCAGTAGATCACTTCTGTACTTAATTTCATTATATGAATGTTTTTATTTTCTATATTTGTACAAAACCTCGTATGGTGAGATTTTAAATTCTCATGGTAACATGACTTGTCTTCTAAAATAAATCGCATATCTGAGTCCAGTGGTTCTTTAGTTATCGATATGGAATCGAAAGATAAAATGTATAAATCCGCCTAGTAGTTACAGAAATACATGTAGACGAACAGATAAACATCCCATTTATACGCCCACCTAACACACAACAAAGCAACTTTCATTTTCTTAACAATACTGTAATACTGTTTTAGTCTACAAAAGATCCACTGTTAACAAAAGTTGCTTATTTTCTGTTGTTGATGTCTGTTGTCTCTTACGTCAAGAGACTCACATACTTAATTTTTGTTGATATGACGATACAGTTGTTTTTTGGTGTTATAATCATTGTCCAAACAAAGAGAAAATCTAAACTACCTCCTGTCTAAATGATTTAAGAGAAAGAACTTCTTTGTATGTATAATACTGAACATAAAACATTCAGTAAAAAAAAACAATGGGTGATTACAACCTGTCAGCAATTGAGCGATAATTTGAAAGAACGCTCTTGGCCATGAATTCCACTGTAAAAGGATATTTTAAGACACGCTTTTAGTGTGTAATTTTTCACAAGGTGAAGGCATTTATTTTCCGAATTTGTTTTGCTTGGGTTGTTAAATTGTCAATACATATTTATCGTATCTTTACGTAATCCTAAGTAAAAATTTTTCTTAAAAGTTAATTACTACGTTCAAAACCATGGAATATACATTATCTACAGGCCTACATATCACTATCTAATCTAATCGTGGAAACATTCAATCTATCTTTCTTTACGTAATCTTCCATATCTAATTAATATCCTACGTACCTGACATATATATAATCTATCTTCTTGTCTTCATCCGTGTAAATACACATTTTCAAAGACAATAAGAAATTAAAATAAAACTCGTATAAGAGACCGGAATACGAGTTTATTTTTCTCCCTATTAATTTATATCGTATCTCATGCATATATATATATCATCATGACAATATTTTACCAAACTACGTATAGTGGACTCTCCCTTACGTGACTCTCTTTTGACCGGATCTTCGACTTAAATACTCTTTCCACATGTTTCCTAAGTTTACTCAGAAGAATGCGGAAATACCATTAAACTGGCAATACCGCCTCCTTACAAATCCTTCCTTACCATTCATGATCATTCTAGCGTCTCATCCGACGTAGCCAAATAACTATTCAGCTGAAAATCGATTAGTGAAGAGATGGTTGTGCAGTTCAGATTCATTTTCTAGTCGATAAATTCCTTACAAATAAATCATACTCCATTATAAATTTTTCATACCAGATTTTGTTGTTTCATATATTTTCCCTCGTTCTTCATTATTTTCCCCTTGAATTTTTCTCTTCCTGTCTCAATTACTATTTCCTTAAACTCATCTTAAGTCCTTCCTTCCTTCACATCTAAATTCCTTTATTAATTTATTTCTTTTCTACGTAGACTTAAAGCAATATTCTTTCGTACACAAAATGGATCCGTGGTAAAACAATATGGCGGATAGCTGACGTGGAATATCACAAGAACCAAGGCGCCAACGCGACACTGACGGACAAATGCCGAGTTACGCTGCGTGGTTTGCCATGTTGTGCTTTTGTACACTTAATTTCACGCTCCACAGTAGTCTTTCTGAGTGTTCCATGAAAATAAAACTGGCATTAGGACGTCTGCAGCATTTCGGCGACCATGGAATCTTTGCTGAATTTCATTCAGCAAGTCTCTCGAGAATATAACTCGGTGTTAGGCAGACATTAGAACCATCTACGTATATCTTAACACTGACTTTATATAATGATTTTGTATCGCTGTCTAATGAAGCCAAGACCAGGATCTTTACTTATTTTTATCTAAGTTTACTTCCAAGTCAGCATCTTTAGTGGCGTAGTAAATTAATACTATCAGATACAGACCACAAGCAAGCCTCATTCATTTTCTTCCTGGAATTTCCTAACGTATTGTACAGCGAAGTTAAATAGCAATGGCGATAAACCACCTTCATTTCTCAGACTATTCTCAACAGGAAATGCATCAGACACACCTCAACAGAATTTACTACAGGTTTCGCTTAAACACATTTTAATTAACCCAACCAGTTTCACGGTTAAAATCCTTCTCTAAGTCACGGTCTCTAATAAGGCCTACAGACAACCGATACTCTGTCCCATTGTAGTCAATTTTTTTTCAGTATTTTACAACACAAAATTTCTTTACTGACTCTTAAGTCAAAATTCACACTGATAGTCAACGTATAAACTTCATCTTCGGAGAATAGCATTTCGATAACATTTTATATAAATACGATAAAATAACAACGATATTAATCGATAATCACTAGAACCGTCGACCTCAGAAGAAACAGGCTCGGGTATCAATGACTCAGCTGAATGTACAGGTAGCCCTCGATTTACGCCGGGGATGCGTTCTTGGACAAACCGGCGTAAACTGAATCGGCGTAAATTGAAACTCTTTTATAATTTAAATCAGTGGGAAGTCAATGACACGCGTTCCCAGCACCAAAACATTGATTAGTAATATAATGGCATTACATTTAAAGCTCTGAAATGACGTAAATAAAATAAAGGGAATTTAAAAAATATATTTTATACACTTACAATCGGCAATTCGTTGGTCTCCGCGATTATTTCATGTGATTGATGTGTACAGTCATCTCTGCTGTTATGCGATAGTTGCATTCATGTAAGACGCTGACCTATACAAAATCGCGTAGTAAAAATAACCCCGGTACCTCCGCAGAGATTAAATTAGTCCTTTAAAAGTCTAAAGCGCAAAGAATGAAACTGCATAAGAGCAAACTCGCATATGAAAAAGTTTGCATTTCACAAACATCTTTTACCGATTCATCGATCTCATTGGAGCAAATTCGCGTTAACGAAACACACGTAATTGCAGAGATGACTGTATTTATAATTTTTATACAAAATCAGCGATGTAAGAATTACGATTTAGTACAATAATCAGTACGAGATACATTGTAAAACTTAATAAATAATAGTAAAATATATTTTTTTTCACTTTTTTGATTTGCTGGTTTCAAAATCGGCGTTATTCTCAATCGGCGCAAATTGAACCGGCGCAAATCGAGGGCTACCTGTATATCAAAACATCTATACACAATAAAATATTTCTCGGGCTCCATTTTATACAAAACTTCTAACAGGAAATGAGGATTCTATTTTAATTTTGGCTGTGAAGGACGGTTACTTTACATTTAAATTGGTCAGGTTCCAACAATTTAACAGGGAGGAGCGTGGAAATTGAGGTTAATTACGTAATCGGGTCATTAATTTGTATCACTACACATGAAAAGGTCACGCAATGCGTGAAATTAAATCTCCTATCGTTATCTGTAAACTAATACATTTGTTTTCCTCTCCCCCCATTACACACATAACTTGCGAAAAATACGTAGTTTCAGCAGCCAAGTATAAGATTTTTATAATAGCTGACAGAAAAAAAATAAAAGTTCTAGCAACCAGAAGATTAATTAGTGTCTTACTGTGAACCCCCATCCAATTTCCTATTCCACGAGTACAGGAGACATTTTCCCAGGGGAGTAAAAACGGTCGAAGCGTAAAACTGGCCACATAGCTCCATCCGGTGCATGTAATGCGTGATGCTGTGTCTCCTTGCCGTTAGGCACACGAAACTTTTATCTTTACCTAAATCGTTTTACTGACAACCACAATTTTATTGGAGTTTGACTGTCACAGCAAAACTATCGAATATGACTGTCAAATCTACGTTTAATTCCGACGATAGAGGCAGTACACTCTTCCGAAACGTCGGTCAATATCAGAATACAAGGCTCAGCATCCCAGAGGATTCCCATCTTTCAAAATCGTCCCCGTAAGAATCTCAAAACTCACAGAGTAGAAAAGACCGTGACCTATTTTAAGATACTTAGTTGTAGGAACTTCGGAGATTTGCCAGAACATCGCATTACCGGCCTTGAATATCGAACCAGGAGGTTGTGCTAATGAACCTCGTAGTGAATGGTCTCTGGTACTCGGCTTGGCTAGAATTCACGTAAACCAGAGTCCGATTATCGGTTTATCTGCAAGATACATTTATTTGTTCAAACAAAAATAACCTACATTTGGTTTGTGCGGTAGCTCAGACTATACAGAGTCAAATGGGTAATTAAAAAGATGGAAAGAAGCTTAAACCTAATATAAGGTACTATCCTAGTATTTACCTGGAGATACTGAGGAAAACCGCGATAAACCTCAGACAAGATAAGTGTAATGTATCACGAATATACCTAAATAATAACATTTTCCCGTCTTTTTAAGAAGACATACGTCACACTTGCAAAATTTGTATCAATTAATTATTCGGTTTTTGTCCGTCTAATCACAATTCAAATTTAAAATTTACAATTAAGATAATTAAAATATCATTTGATGTTCCTCATCGAACAATCGATTTACATTTGGAACATCTTTTTACAACATGTTTCGGTTTCTATATAAACCATCTTCAGGTGTAAAAGTTAAAATTATAAACTTAAAACCTAATTACAATTTCTGATATGCAACTTTTTGGTGATGTTCACTTCCAGATTCATTTTTACATATTGGAGTGAATGATATTTTAATTATCTTAATTGTAAATTTTAAATTTGAATTGTGATTAGACGGACCAAAACCGAATAATTAATTAATATATGGTTTCACAATATGACGCAACTATATCATCTTAAAAATTTGTATCGTTGACTGACAGAATTCCAGCAAAACAAAATACTTTCTTAAGAATATAGAATTTAAGACTGAATTCCCAAATAACATCACGAAACTCCGGTGTAATAAGCGCAGGTGATTATCTCCAAATGCGAGAGTAAAAAGAATTTAAAAAAGCGAATAATATGTACAATTAGTTTATATGAGGATACTGACGTACGGACGTTTTAAGTTGCTACACGTCACTTGTGAGTTAAATATTTCATAAATGTCAGAATGAAAAAAGAAATATTACCGAATAGATAATGAAAATGTGAAGGTCGTGTTAAGTTCTGTAATGACGGCGAAGAACCAACCGAGAATGTTTTGTAATAAATTAATACCCTCTGACTGATTAAAATACCATTCAGTGGGAAATTAAGTTTATTATTTCTAGAGACAGGGAATATATTGTGTTCGAATAATTAGGCTTTTTAGAGAAAATGTAACTACTATGCAATTACACAATTTTGACTTTAATACATTACAACTTAAAATGTAAAAGAAACTACCACAGTTCTTTCTGAATCAACATACAGAATGAACGACGACTGTCAATACATCAACATCTTATTTCTAAATTCATCCACAGTCAGAAATATCACATGAACATAAATCCTACTCAACATTTCCGCGGAGATACGGATTATTATTATTTAGTGTTCTGTCTGACGACAGGTCCATATGAACAGGATCCTTCCATCCTTTTCTCGGACTAGGACCTGTTCATATACGTTCTTGGCAGATGATCCAGAAGTGGTTTGCCATTGCCTTCTTCTGTGTGTGAATGGAGTAATTGTTGGGATGCCACGGACGAAAACTCCGTG
>NW_019059879.1:283306-315097 GCF_000696155.1 Zootermopsis nevadensis | reverse complement strand
CAGTTTGTTAAGTATTAAATATACGCCTCACCCAATTAAACTAAGTAATATTTAAACGTGGATGTCCCAATATGCAATGATACACGTATGAAAAACAATTTTGAAAATTAGTTTGTTGGAGAATAAATAAATTAGAAATCCTTGGTGAAAACTAAATGTGGGTATTTGTGGTTGTTACTGAGGGAGCCTCTGCGTCCAGACAGGATCTGGGGTCCACTCAGCCTCCCATCCAATGTACCTATTGTCTTCTAAATGACATTGTTTCTATTTTTCCGGGTGTGGGTGTGATAAGAAAAACCAACAAAAACAAATAACAGTCGATTACTGGGCTGTAGAATTTCAAAGCGTGTAAATTCAACTTTATTGGCGCTTTGGAAATATGACTCAAAAGTTCAACAACCAACATGATTTATAAATTCAGTGAAACGAACGGAAAAAGACTTAATTATACTTGTCACAGGAAGCTGCTAACTTGTCCTTCATCCTCACGTTAATTTTCTTAGTGGACAAACTACTAAGACCGTTACGAACTGCTTGTACACGCCTTGCTGAAAACATTTATCTCATATTTCAATTCTGTATAACATTTCAAGTCCAAAGTCCTCAATTACCAGTAATTTCCTAGAACTGTGAGGTCATACACAAAGCAAAATTGTTTGCCGATTACGTAGTACTGGGCGGATACTAGTGAAGATGATATCGTGTTACCTCCGTAAAATCACACAGTCCAGCTTCACTTTGAAAACTCCTCAGTTCGACACCAATATATGCTGAAGTATGTTTAGGTTCCTGTAGAAATAACCTACAAGTCTTCTATTTGAAAACATTACAAACAAACCCAGGGTGGACCAAGGAACTTATATCTCAAATAATTACACAGATAACGATGCCTTTTCTGGGATGTTGCGCAAAATCTAGCGGACGAGTTCTTAGAGCCTCCACCAGGGCGATAACGTGTGTCCAACCCAGCAATGAATAACAACAGAATCAGTGTCGACAGATAAAGCAATATGTCCCATTCGTTTCGTATCTCCTAGAAACAACGCGATTAACCCTTTGAAGCCGAAGATCGTCTGAATATTATTTATGAATTCAGTCCGTACCGCGAAGAAAACACTACACCTCACCGTTACGAAAATCAGCTGGTTAACCCTTTGAAGCCGAAGCTCGTCTTCATAATATTTACGAATCCAGACCGTACCGCGAAGAAAACACTTCACTTAACCATTAGAAGTCGAATCAGGCGGTACCACATAAGATTTAACAAAAGAACATCCCGGTCAAAGCCTTAACAGACGTGGACGGGTCCTAGAGGTGGTATATTCTAGAGTGTAAAGAACGCTTGAAAATGTCAATTAGGGGTTAGCAAATTGGTACCACAAAAATAATCAAGCCAGTACGAGTTCTTTTTTTATGTTGTTTCTAGTGCATGCGGTTCGCTGTTATTCTCTTATGACGTGGGTTTCCGGGAGAGCGCTTCCAACGCCCGTCAGGAACGAAACAGATGGCTCCACTTGCCATGGAGACGTTTTGTGGGAAACCGACAAACATTCTTTGCATCTGTTGTTGGGTGTAACAACGTCATTTCTACCTTTCATGTGTCATGCGAACTGCGTGTTCTTTGTGCGAGCGATTTTTATGGACTGAAAAGGCCAGTTTACGTCTGTGGTTTGGAAGATCCGACATACGCTATCCGTACACAACCCCCCACCCTCTGCAATCGCCTTAACGTTCATCCACCCGCTTTCATATGCAGTCAAAACGTACTTTTATCAGAATGCCAACCTAACAGATCATCTGCCGTTTAAGACAATTAAATGCGTTATTCGCGTGACAACTCGAGAACCGTTGGGCGGATTGTGATGAAATTTCGTATGGGTAGTGTGCCATCGGGGACGACCCTAAAATCGTACTTTCAAATTTCCCACAAACGGTAATACCACCTTGGCGGATAAACAAATTTGTGAGGTGGGAACGACACTAGCGCCACTTGCAAAAAAAAACGGCCATACATGGTGATAGAGGTTTGTAGAATTTCGTTAAATGTAAAACAACATGGCGGCTGCGTAAAAGAAAACAGTTTTCACCTACACAAAATTCGATTCTATAACCCCATGTGTACGAGCCCAGTTAGTTACCTGAGAGCTAATGGGCCTTGTGACGTATCGGTGTTGATTTATAATACTTATAAAGTCAGCACATCACCATGCGACTGAATAGGAGACAATGTTTTATAATTTTTATATCACAAGTAGAATGTAGTCATCCACTCCTTCGATGAAACGATTGGGCTGACACTAGACAAAGAATAACCAGAGAGAATATGACATTCTTCTTCTCTCTGTGGCCATGAAAACGTTAAATTATCTTGTCCCTTTCTCTCTCCATAAATTCTACAAGAATATCACGTTCTTCATCATTACGCGCAGTGATATATTTGATATATCAGACACTGTCCACAAACTTTTCGGGGCATAACTTGTTTGTCTGTACTGTGAAATAAATCAAACCTGTGACCTTGAATTTGGTAGCCATATTTTCTTTATCTGAAGACAATAAATATACGTTAGACTCTGAAGTCTTGATGGTGTTGACGAACTTCTGGTGACCCCCACGTGCACCAGGGACAGATTTAGTATACTGAAGCCTAACTTGGCTCGCTTGTTCAACTTCTTACATAACTTATACTATTTTTATTACAACACCACGTCGTTTCACTGGACAGTATCCTAACATATCGGTAATTAACTTTATTTGCATTCACACTAAACTTGTTAAAGAATTACTAAGAACGAAAATAATTTTGTATAAATTTTAATACATTACGTAACAACTTTAAAAAGAAAAGGATTCCAGGGGGATAGCAATAACTTTCTAACTTAAGGTTTTAGCAACAACTGATTTAATACGTTACATAATGTCATTGTTATTTTTAAACGTTGTTCTAGACTAATTTTTAATTTTCTTTTAAACCAGATACACAGATGTTAATCCGCCCCCGGGATAATCGGGAGTCTACTATAAGTACATAACATCTCATCACGCGAACTGGTGGTCGTCGAAGGCGTGGTCTCCTGCTAGAGACCACGCAGATCCAGTGCACATTTTCCCGTAAGCCTTTCCTATCCTTCATCTCTAATAAACCCAAAGCCCTATGTCCAAAATACCTACTTCTATATCACGTCTTCAACGTGTATCACTCGGAATAAAACGGAAATTTCGCATTTACTACCAGGATGATCAGAAGATAATTAACGGAGACACGAGTCACAACAAATTTTACGACATGCGTACACAGATTACAGGACTGTTTTCGAATGTTTTAGGCCTTCACGATTACTTACATTTCGAAGTAAAATGAGCCCTTATTAGTCGATGTAAAGTAACTGGAATTCTTGTATCGTCAGAAATGAAAAACTTCCAAAGTACGAATATTAGAAATCAGATTCTTTTAAAATCAATAGTTCGCAGCCATAAAGGGTAAAAAGAAGATCAGACCTAAGTATAAGGTGTATTTATTTCACATGTTTTTTGAATAAAAAACAAAATTTAACCCTCGACTGACAAAGAAAATACTTCACAAAAAAATAATCCACAGCTGTTATTCCACTTCGCTGCATTTCTTTAACTCTGGGGTCAACACAGCTTACAGTATTAGTAAATAACGTACGGTGCGACAGTGTTGCAAACAGTAACAGCCAAGGGTAATAAGTTGAAGAAAAACTATGATCGTGTATGAGTAGTAAACATGGAATGTGTTTCCTTTCAACCACCCATTCGAAAGCTTGGATTTTATTACCACGTGAATGATGCTCGATTATTTATGATCCGAGTAGACCAATGGATAACGGCTAGTGGCGAATGACTGCTGTGTGGAATTTGATCTAAATGTGCCTGATAAAATGCAAGCGAGCAAAGTTCCAACTAGCAGAAGGTTTAACTTGAACCAGTAGCCTGTTCACACCGTACACTACTACTCATTCCTCAGAAATGCTCCCGACCGGAAGACATGATACATGGAAAATAACCCAGTCTAACACATTCATGTTCGTTATTCTTTTGTTCAGAATCTGTATTCGTGGTTCAATTCAAAGTGAGGATAGTGGAAAAAGTTACAGTGAAACAAATTTCTGCAATTTATTTCTTTCTAAAAAAAAGTCTTGTTTGATGCACGAAGTTCGATTTGTATGTTCTTCCTTTCTTTATAATATAAAATCTTGCGAGAGGTCGAACATTCATATCGATATTACGTCACCCCACCTTAATAGACTACCATCAGAAATACCAACTTGCCAGCCGTGTAACTTTTTGAGGTTAAGATTTTTCAGTACTTGTTACATTGTACTGCAATAACAGTTTCAGGGTTGTGAAGATGGCACATTATGTTTCTCCGAAACGCTGGTATAAAACTACAACTCCGCGAAACGTTACTATCCAGAATAACAACGTAATTAATAATTTAACAATCCATTTATGTGCATAATTTTCGTCACCAAACAGCCAGATGGCACTGTTGTATATTGTTACCAATTTACATTACGTGAAGACAATGAGGGCATATTCGCATTGTTCAAAAGTAAAGATGACTGACATTTTGTTGAAAAAGTAGTAACATATTAAAAGACATTTCAACATATGTCGTGGACTATACACTTAATTCAGTGATCAGTCTGTAATAAAAAGTCAAGGACCTCTGGAATCGATACTGTTCTCGCAACAGATTCCGATAAACAATTGAATCACTCGAGAAGAAAGAAAACGTTTATAATGTATGTTCATGTATTTCGCTGGATTTTATTACAAATCGCTCATTTATTTTTGTTAAGAATATAAATGGGGTAAGAGTCAATAAATAAGTGTATGTTGAAGAGATACTAATTGTAACAGTGTAATACGGTCTCCTCTTTAATTAAACCTTTAAAAATCTTCATTACGATATGTTCTCTGTACCTTGATCTTTAGAACTAAGTGATGGAACTTTGAATACAAATCATGCGACCTTATCTTATACTTGTTAATTTGCTACTATCAACGAACCAACATAGCTGATGTACTAATTCCTAGAGACGTTCTGCAGAACGTAAACTAATAACTAGAAGACGTCAATCCGAAAGCGACAGCCGGAAGTCTATACTTAACTTCAGATTTGATGTCGATAGCCACTGAACCGCCAATTGGATGTGTTATGCGTTGTACAGGGATAGATCATAAACATTCCTACTTATTCTACGTAAACCTTAACGTTCACAATTATAAACATGTCGATTAGAGAAACATTGAGGTTATGTGTCAATCCGACGAATTTAAAATAGTCGTAATTTGTACTACTGAAAATGTGGAAATGAAATGGATCATTGAACAATGTGATTGTTTATTTACCGTTCTTAAATATTTTCGCCACAGCAAGACGAATGCTGTGTGGTTGGTACACAGATGAGCTGGCTGTAATGGAAATAATAAATATGTTCAACTGTGTTTCGCTCAGGAAGAGAGTTACGTGGGACGCATAGATTAGCCCTCCCACTGCCTGCTTTGGGGGGGGAGAGGGACTGAACACGTTATCTTACAGATTTCCAAGAACGGTGTAGTTCCGAATCCTACGCACTGTCATCAAACATGATGATTATAATGATTCGTTTTGCGTGGCATCTGAACAAAGGTCCAAAAATTGAACTCGAATGAAGACGTAAACATTTTTCTTTTGCGTTATTTCTTATTTTTCACACGCCATCTACCTCCAAGTTCATTTACTGCTAACAAATACAATTTTTACATGAGTTTCTCCTGCGCTAAAGCGACCTATCAGCTGGGATGAAATAATTTCGAACACAATTTCTTTTGCAGATGGAAATCGTCTGTAGTCTTACAAGTTTCTTTCTTTATGGTGACAAGACGATGAATAAATTGATATCAAGCTCACACTGTGATTCATCGTTAACGTCCATTCCACTGTTGGGTTCCTGCATCGTGCGGAAGTGGGAGGTGTTTCGGAGGAATATACTGTTGCCATCATCAGAGCTGAAGTGAAGAGTGTTGTGCAAAACGCACGGGGCAAGCACCCAAAATCAGGATTAGCATTGTCAGAAAAAGTATATTTCTGTTCTGATTGTTAATGATTCCATTGTTTCATTACGTTTACGTCTATATATTTTTTTTAAAAAAAACAGCGCGAAAAACAACGTAATACAGGATTAATTAGGATTTTAAATTTTCACGGCGCTGAGTAGAATTTTACCGACGTCGGTCATTCACCGCCCTGATGATGGTTGCAGCAAGGAATTCTGAAACGTTGGTAAACTTCTACCAGACTGCAACGGAGCTACAACCCAGAATACCGCCATCTTGGTACAGGGTTGTTTATATTTCTTATTTTTACGACATAAATCCAAGCATTGACGGCAGAAGCCAACACAAATCAATTTAACGGTTTAACATTTAATGCAATTAAATTGAAAACACTTCGTATAGTAATATAATTTTTAGTATTGGAGAAACACTAAGCCGCAGATGCAATAGAATTTCTGACGGGACAGAGGGAGTCAGTGGGAAACATTTACATAAGGAGATTACAGACAAGACGAAACAGAATCGATTTTGGTAGTCGGGTAAAATGATTCAAGACGTCAAAACCTCATACAAAATCTTATCTACTCTCTTTGAAATGCGAGGTTCTCACAGGAATAAATAAAGATCTTGCTGTTGGTCTTCTCGGTTGTAAAGCCACAAGGCTTTCCAACCGAGTAGACCAACAGCAAGATCTCAGTAATGTTTAGTCATATACAGAGTCAAATGTCCCTATTGTTATAATTCATATTTCTGAACAATCTTAGCAGTGAAAGTGTTGTGTATTATTTGCGTTTCGCCCGAGTAAAATTACCTCCGAGTTTCACACTTTAAAGCCGATGTACCATTTACTTTACCACTAACACTCCATTTTGTATTTTATGTGATTCGTACGGAGTATTTCCTAAACAGCGTTAATAGATTAATCTTTGTAATGTAGAAGTGTGGTGTTTTCTTTGAGGTACGTACTAAATTATTTAATATTATTTAGACGACTTTCAGTTTCAAATGGTCAAGCACTTTGCTTTAACGGAGTTCTGGGAACGTTGGTACGGCTCCATGCATTCTAAGATGGAGGTAAGTGATCGGCTTTAAGATATGTTCGCTTTAACCCAAAGGAGAGGCCACGTATCCCATAACGTAGTAGGATGGGGCTGAGACCCGAGCCAGACAGTTTACTGACTACTTATAATCCTTAACGAAACTTATATTTCGGTAAGTAACTAGATACAAATAAGTTTTCTTTGTCTCAAAAAAACAGAAGCAGATCTATAAGGCGCTTTGTTATGTTGAACGTACAGTTACCTCCGACGATGACGTAATTTGTTAACTAGTTACGAACTACTTATATATTTTAAAAGGTATGTCGGTATGAAAATAAAATCATAACATGAGATCGGCTTGTTTGGCGTTTTTTACACGATGTACACAAAATAAACGCATAATAAATAATCGTGTGTCTAACTGTACAAGTTTCGAGAAAAAAAATATGCACCTTTTGGTATGGTATTTTTGTCTTACAAAATGTGAACAATAAATGGATGATTGCATTAATTCTGTAAGAAAATTTTAAACGACTAATAAAGGACTGGAACTGAGCATTTGGTACTTAGTATGAAGTTCATAGCAAACCTATAAAGTGTTACGAAATATTCTTTATAACATTCTTACTAAGGATAACATAATAACATTCTGTAACATTTAAAGTTGCAAGCAACACAAAATCCGACTCATCATTATTTGGTCGAATGACGACACTACATGATTTCTTCTGAATTACTGTCAGCATTAAATAAACTACAAATATAATCAGGTCAAATTAGGCATCAAATGGGGCAAAGGAGACGAAAGCCAAATATGCTTTTTAAACTCGAAATCTGTGAAGTTTTTCATAATTGGGGGGGGGGGGAGGTAGACACTGGGGGAAATCAATCTGAAAATAAATATGGCAGAAATCGCAGCGTAACATAGAACTCAACACACAAAACAAGAAAATTATGAAACAACGTAACATGACTGAGGAAATTATTCTCCATCTTATTAACAATCAAAAAACAAAACACATTCTCGAATACGGTAGGTAACTTATAATCAAAGGAAATTCTTTCCCGATTCACTTTAATGAATGCATTTGACTGCTCAGGCTTTCCTTTGTGTCTGTGAGAGAGAACGCAACATTTATACACAGGAAAAGGAGGAAAGACACGCCCTTGTAAAGGATTCGAATGCGGACTGTCCCAAGCGTGTTCGAGGGTTAGATTTCTTAATATTTAAAGGCCGAAATGAGGGGCATGTCAAGTAATCAGCCACAGCAAGACCCCAAGTGTCATGTTCATTTGTTAGACAGATAAATAATTTTCTATTGTTCGCTACTCCTGTCCACCAAAATTTATATTAAATCGAACATCAAGTACAAAAGCCCATGCCACCACTCCAGAAACCGCAAGGGGCAATTGACTCCTTTCTTTGTCTTCCAAAAAGCTGGCAACTGAGCGTGTGTGTACCCGGTCGCCTACTCTACCCTGCTATGTTGCCTATTCTCTGTCAAACAGGTGTTGGCATAGCATGGTATGGGAGGCTGGCAGAACGGGAAGCTGTCAAATCGTGCCCGCAACTTCAGGAAGGTGGACATCACCTCCATTGTACACAGTCTTGTAAAAACGACAACCAAACCTATTTAACTTCTATCCCCCCCCCCTCCTGGTCAAACTGCATTCCCATGACCCATGGCCCGACGACCTGAGTCCAAGTTGTATTTAAAAACAATGCGAGCAACACACAAACCAAATAAATTACAACAGTTTCGTTTTCACATTCATATAAAGCAAATCACTTTACTAGTATTTCAACAAAACATTATCTGATATAGAATACAGCTTGACGGAGGGGACATTAGTTTCCAAAATAAACATAAAACGCATCCCGTAACAAAAATAAATATGGACACTACTGAAAATTATGTATTTACCTTCCCCAAAAATTTTCCTTTGAGGTATGTGGTTCTTGTAGAAGGATCTACAATGTACTCTGAAGTTTCTGAATCACTGTTTTTGTTGCTGTTAAAATGTGGATCTTTCAGTCCGGCAATTCCAGAGTCCATGGAATCATTGTTGCAATATCTTTCTTCCGTATTCCATGTTCCTGGAGGTGCGTTATTTACCTCCCTACGCAAACGGACCCTCAAATCTGAGTTTTTCAAAATCAAATGATCGGTCTTCAAACTCATATTCTTCCTACCTGTGGGTGACCTCTTCACAATGATAGTACTACCACACGTTTACCATACACTCATTATGCTCCTCATTGCCACAATACACCCACAAACACAGCTAGCCTCCGAGCCAGTGCCAGACTACGACTACTTCTTTCACTGGTGGCCGCAAGAGGCGCCCGTCATGACGTCATGAACAGTAATTTCAACCTACGCAGACGAAACACCGCAAAGAAAATCGCCAGCTAGCTAATTGGGATTCGATTTGACTCTTAACTGGACCGATGGTACCAACATACTTACAAGTTTAACGCTAGTAAGAAAGTTTTGCTGTATGCAGATATGTACATATTTATCACACATAGAAAGGGTGGAAGAACAAGAAGATTGTATACCATCATATTTTGGTGGGGTTAAGGTCTGTGGGGTCGGGTCTGGTCATCCTCACGTCTGGTAGCACAAAAAATTTTCGGGTCCGGCCCGGTTCAAATATGTTTTCAGGATTGTTATCCTGCTTGATATTCTCTTTGCTTACATGTTCCCTGCGCTAGTTATCATCTCGAAAAGCAACGGAATAGAGATATGGCAATGTAAAAACGAAGATAGTTACCAGATATTATATATGACGATTTTTAAAACGTAAAAAGGCTAGTCGAATATTTATATAACAAAGGTGTTTTGCCTACGGTTATGTCATATTTGTAAAATACGATGAGGTACGCTGTATAATTAAACAGAAATAGTCACATTTAACCTAAACTTCCCAAAGTTGTCAGGTCATACAATTTGTACTTATCTACCTAAAAGTTGTGGGGAACTGACAGGTCGTATAAGATTTACTTGCGGAACAAAAGTGCGAGGAAGGAACTAGTGAAAGTTGCATGAACACAAGGAAATTGCAGCATTTCATATCATATGTTATAAGAACTTAAGTATGACTGCATCAGGGTAAAATGAGGTTGACCGTCTCTGCAGTTTGTGTAAAAACTTTTAAAAATAATAGTACCTGTAGAAGGGAGTTACAGAATTTATTTTCATGAAACAACCTCTATTTTATACATGGGCATAGCTTAAAAATCATTGCAGCCATTTTAACCTAGAAGTCATTTCATGTGTAATCAACACACTTTAGGGACACAATTTTCATAACCGTTTTTGATTCTATTAAAATTTCGCAAGCTCACTAGGTCTCCTTAAGAAGTGACATATGAAAGTTTACCTTCCTGTATCCATTAATTGCAGAGATACAGTATTTTAAAATTTTCCTCAAATTTCTGTTGTTGCAGCAAAAGAACTGTTTCACAATCAAAAGATTTTTGAGAGATTCACAAGGCTTGATAAAACTATTCTGTAATACACACTGATAATTTTGACCCACAATTAGAAATTAGTACTCAGTTTTTGGTGAGAGAATAAGCTGTAGGATAGGGTGTTCACATGAAAATTATTATATCACTGAAAAATTAATGATGTAATTTCCAGATATCATCACATTGTGGTACTTGGAATTTGATTAGCCATCATTATAATTATTCTTCTACAGTCAGTCATAATGCCTACACATAGGAGGAAAAAAGCAGAAAAATTGAAAAAAACTGTTTCACCTTCAGTTGAACTTAAAATCATTGAATCAGACAGACTTTCTTCTCATTCTGATGAATCCAGTAATACAGAAACCACAACTACATCACAGAAAGCTGCAGAGCCCCAAGGAGAGAATAGAAGTGAAGATTCAAACAGTGTAGACTTGCCTTCATGTGGATTTAAAAAACCAGAACCTGAAGCCCCATCTCAAGAAACTGAAAAATATGAAGAACAAAAAACAGCAGGTTCACCTTATTTTTTGTTAAGGACACACGAATCAAAAGTTGTGTCACAGAAATCACAAACAAGATCTCCACCGCATAAGGTTGACGAATGTGGAGATTCAGGAGAAATAGGTTCTCCTTTGTATCATTTTCAGAAACCAGGAACCAACGTACCTCATAAATCACAAACCACAGGCCCATCTCAAAAAGCTGAAGAATGTCTGAATGTAAGAACAGATTCGTCTTCATTTGAATTCAAAAAACCAAAAACCAGAAAGCAATCTTTGAAAGCTGGAAAATGTGGAGATTCTACAAGAGAAGATTCTCCTTCACCTGAAGTTAAGAAGCAGTGGAACAAAGCCTCATTTGAGCAAGAAGAAGATTATCGTGATCTACAAAACATGGCTACTCTTCAGAATCAGTTCACAGATCCACACATCAAAGAATGTGGCTCTTCAGTTAAAACTCACAAAACAGGAGTTTCATTTCAGAAAGAGGAAAATTCTGATGATGCAAGTAAAAGAGATTCACTTTTAAGAGAGTTTAAGAGACTGAAACAACGCGATTTGGAGTTGGATAATGAAAGAGCAGCTTTAACCGAAGCAATTGGTAATGAAACAGGATTAACAACCATAATGCAACAACTTCATGAATACAACTTAATCAAAGATACAGCCCAACTTATTATAGGTAGTTTATCCAACGTACTGAATGTTCCTATAGCACAACTGCATCAGGAATTAAACCTCACTTTTCAAAAGTAGCATTAATAGAAAAATAAATCAGGAAGTACCTACTGTAATTGTGTATAATATCCATAATATGCTCACAGCAACTTATAAAAGCATAATGCACAATCCATACAGCAGATTCTGACTGTTAATTTGGAACTTTTTTTCATAATTATTCTTTGTTGTATTTAATTAGTAGAACTAATCTTAAAGTGACAATTCCATTATTTTGAAATTTAATTTTTCAATTTGTATATGTGGGAATTTCTTCTGACCTAGATAGAATACAATTTAATTTGAATATATGTTTATTCCAACCCTGATTCTGTTGACATAATGAAGTCTATTGAATATGCATGTCAATATATTAGGAAGTACATGATATATTTGCTGCAACTTTCTGTATTGTCTGAAATAAAAGTTTTCATTCTTGACAGTTTCTTTATATTCTGTATTATTCTCTAAGATATTTGTTTGTAGCGTGATAAAATTCTGTGGAAGCAAAGAATGCTGAAGTTAGTGTAATTCTATGTCAATGGATAGGAGGATTTATCCCCTATATGAGTCTGCTGTTTTCTGAAAGAGAAAACTGTCACAGGCAAGGCATGATCTACATCTCCCAATGATAATTTTTGAACCAACTGAGTTTGGAATTTGAATGATATGGCATGATAACTTCCTCCAGAAGAATGATGTATCTACTTTGTTGGAGAGCCATTACTGGCAATAATTTATAGGTAATGATAGTATACCATATAACTGACTAACTACATGGTTTACCAAACCCGAAGGTTCATCACCGAATTAACCAAATCCCTTCACCGGACCCTGTCCTGGACTAACAAAATCCAGTCTCCTTCAACTCCTATCTCCCATAGATCCCGCCTGACATTATCCTCCCATCTACGTCTAGGTCTCCCCAGCGGTCTCTTCCCCTCAGGCTTCCCAAATAGTGGACCCAACCAACCAGATGGCTTATGGAACCCAAAGGTTCATCACCGAATTAACCAAAGCCCTCCACCGGACCCTGTCCTGGCCTAACAAAATCCAGTCTCCTTCAACTCCTATCTCCCATAGATCCCGCCTGACATTATCCTCCCATCTACGTCTAGGTCTCCCCAGCGGTCTCTTCCCCTCAGGCTTCAGTATAACATACAAAGAAACATTAAATTAATTCAACTATTATAATTAGAATCAAATCAATTATCTCCACTGTGAGAATTAATTATTTGTAATGGAATATAGTTTCATCAAATTCCAAATCAGAAGTTACTGGCCTCATGATGTAACAGATGCAAATTCTCATATTACTTTTACATTTCGGGGTACAATGTTCATGTTAACTGTGTTAACCCAGCTAATATTTTTAAAAATGAAAAATTTAAAGCATCTGTCTTACTTAAGTGTTAGCCTTGGTAACATGGTTAACACGAACACTGTGCCCCCTGGTACATTGTATTTATACGTGGAAAAAGGCTTCTCAACAAAACCATTTCTTACACAGAAGAAATAGTTCATGTTACATTATGTTTCATATTTACAAAATGGTATAATCATCTTCCAACCAGAAACAAGCGCAAATTTGCGATAACGACACGTACATATTTGAACTGGTCACAAGAATAACTGTTGTCATTTTATTGTCCAGATAAAATGACACAGACATCACTGCCTTCATTGATACCATCATCAATATATGCTGGCACATTTGAGAAATCATTATGTAACTGACTTAGATTATCACAGTTTTGGAATTTTTTGGGGATAGGGGGAAATTAATTTTTAAAAACAATGGAAAGTGACCTAAGACAACCTGGGATAATAATTATCACAATTATAAGAACCTTTTGTGCATTATTGTTAAATATTTTTCATTGAAAAACAATGATTTCATGTCAGTAGATACATTCAAAGAGTGAAAATAAAATATTTTATCATATATACAGGTAATAATCAGGAATTAAAACACTAAATAGAAAGATCCCTCACGACCTTTCTGATGCTGCAAACCCCCTCCCCAAAATTATCTCACATTTTTATTAAATACATTAAAGACTAACTAAAATGTGGATAGAAAATATAGCTTCTTTGTCATGTTTTTACTCCAATGTGGAAGGAAAAACAAGCAGAAAAAGGCTTAAAACTTTCAGTAATACAGCATAAAAAGTAGAATCTACTTGCAGACTCTGAGGCACAACTTGTGGACCCCTGGATGAGAATCATTGCCTTAGATTATTCTTATACTTTTTTCAACTACAGACTATCTGACAAAATCCAAAATATCTGTAGCCTTCAAGTAATTAGCAATTTAAGCAAGTCTGGCTAAGTACAGAAACAAGTGAGCACTTATCAACTTTGGAAGTCCTCGTTCATTCTTTTAGAATAGACAGATGGTCACTGATAAATTGTCTTTGTAATGTGAAGCTAAAGTAAAGTAAAAGTAAAGTTTGTCCCACTATACGCCATGTAGGCGTTTGGGGTGAGTGGAGGTATAGCTCCTCTCTTCCTTGACCTTGGCACTAGATGGGGGTGGGTGGTCAGCATCCCGCCCCGGCCGGCTTTACCCCCGGGAAAGGACCCCGGTACCCATTGTAGAGGAGGCTGGGTGGGCCCCAGAGCCGGTCTGGACGCAGAGGCTAGAGGAAAAATCCTTTGCCCCCGTCGGGGATCGAACCCCGGTCGTCCAGCCCGTAGCTAGTCACTATACTGACTGAGCTATCCTGGCTCACAATGTGAAGCTAAATGTTTACAAATTATAAGGCAAATCTTTGAAATATTGGAACATTCAGTTTGTTTACAATTGTATACTGGAGTACTTCAGCAGTCGCTTAATTTTTCTGCCATTCTGTTTAAAAAAACAATAGTTCGAAAGCATCCATTTCTTATACTGCATATAGCAGTTGAATGATTCAGCTGATATTAAATAGAAAATTATTTTAATAAAATGTTATGTTTACCCAGTATATAATTTGAGCAGCTTGCAAATCATGAATGGCGTTGAATAAGTTTTTGTTTTACAGCTCATAATGGCATAACGGTACAAAGCGCTTTGGATTCAAGCTTGGAAGTCAAATGCTACATTGTTTATATATATTTATATATATATATTTACACCCCCGATCATTATCATTCAATATGGTATGAGCAGATACAAAAATATATTTATTTATATGTGTTTATATTAACAATATAACTTAAATGGAAGCACAAGCCTGTAGGGTTAATCAGCTAAACACTTCAGAATATTTAAAATTTGAAATGTTCATGACAAATACACAAAAATCCTCAAAGGTTATGATGACCTAAAAACAAATGTTTTCAAGACCTAATCTTTGTTTCCATCATCAGGGTAAACTCTGAAATCGAAACCGTTTTGATATATTAATGTAGTATAAACATGTTATATATACCAAATCAGTTTCAAGATGCCATTTAATATTTTTTATAAAAATTATATGCATGTAAGATAAGGTGGTTAGCCTGAAACAGCATACATTCAGTAATATACTGTAATAATATTTGTGTGCGAGTCCATAAAATATTGATATAAACATAAATATAAAGTTGAGAAAAATTATTCCACACACACACAAACAATGGTGGCAAAAATTAAAAATATCTATCTACTGAAGAATTCAACTGCAGAATTTTTTGCGTTATAACCCTTTCGTAAATGTTCAGCTGATTCACTCCTTCACACAGATAAACTGCTATACGTTTATATCCGTTTTACACGATCTTACTAATAATTTTCCAAACCTAAAGTTTTACTAATCTGTACTAAATAATGACTCTTGATTGGCAGGAAATATGTCCTTTCAGCATCAACAGCATCACACTGAAAATCAAGTTTTTCACATGAATGCATAAAATATGTTGTTCGTACATCACGACAAAATATAACACCAAAACCACATTAATTCTCTTGAGGAAGGTTTGCCACAGAATGTCAGTTCTGAACGGTAAGACCAGTCCAGCAATTTGAAGCCAACGTTTTTCGTCTTGAGTAATCAGGCAGCTGAACCAAATTAGTATTGTTTTAACACGTTGATGCTGGAGGGAGACATAAGCTTAATTTTTAAAGCAACGTATTGTTGAGGGGGCCGCATTTTGCTTTTCACGATATGTTCACGATTGTTTTCATTAATAAATCCATCAGTTCCAAATTTAAACAAATTCCTACCCCAAAGGACTTGTCCACATCCAGTTTTGTAAAGCGTACCACGAGTACACAAGAGCAAATTATACCGAGTGATTCAGGATTGTGAAGCGTATTACTGGTGTACCTGGTTACTAAATTAAATTATTAAATCGCCTCATATGAATTTTGACCACGTAAAATCAAAATTAAAAGTAGAAAATATGTTTTGACAGAAAGAATCTGGCAGAATGAATTGAAGTGAACAAAATTAAGTTTGATGAATACGAATATGAAAATCTGACCTCTTTTAAGGTAACTGTCTTCTGGGATATTGTATTGTGTAGTCTGGTTGTACTTACCAATGTTTCAGAGGAGCTTACTGCTTCATTTGTTTCCGTGGGAAAAATTAAGGTCCAATACATTTTGAACAGACCTCGTATTACAGTCGTTAGTTTATCTTGCACAAGTTTTATGGGTTGAGTCCAAATGAGACAGCATAACAATAATGTGGAAGAATAATATTTTTTAAGGGTCAGATATCAAATCCCAGGGTTAGTTATCAAAACTTTGATTTTTTGGTGACCCGCATCTCCCAGGAAAAGACTGGTTAATGCCAAAGCTTTGTTGTACTGCAACACAGCATGAGGTTAACGACAGTAATAAGCTCGGCAAATTGCATGTCCTGCAGCGTTTTAAGCTGGACATTAAGAATAAAGAAAACTAAAAGCAAACAGAAAAGAATGCATATAAAATGTCAAGAAGGTTGATTCCGGTGAAGTAGGTCAGCCTCAGTATTCATAAACTGCATTCATCATCTGGAGTAAGAAGATGGTATGATGAAGATTTACGACTGGTGCTGTACCACAGTATTAACAAATAGACACAGAAATGTATGAGACATTGACGTTTGTCCTATTCTTTATTATCTTCTGTTGTCATCCTGTTTACATATCTCTGACGTTACTTCGAATAACAGAAAAGAGTACTTTTTTTAGTTTATGTGATAAATATTAAATTTAAAAAGTTACATACCGAGAGGTTACCACTTCTTTGTACTAATCCAGTATTGCCCACCGAGGTCCTTTCTTCCCACACTTTGGACCGAAACTGAACATCCACTGGGAAAAGGTGTCCCTCTGTACTGAACACATATTTGCTGAAGTGCTTATTCACATAGTTGTCTTTATCAAATAACTGTGGAAGATATTATATGAAAGTACATCAATAACATAAAGCCATGAAATTATCACACCAAACTGTTATCATGTTTGTGTTCTTTTCCTGGGTTTTGATGCTGAGTGGACACGTTTATCGACATTTTGGATAAACGAGCCGTCGACGGAGACAGTACTGCATCTCTGAAACATTGGTATCTATCTATGAAGAAATATACTGTCTCCATGTACAGCAAACTTCTCAAAAATGATGGTATCTACCAATGAATCCACACCCCAGACGAACAATTATTCTTCACTACTGTGAGTACCTCAGATCTAACAAATCTGGTATCATGTTCAAATAAAGTCACAGATTTCAAAAGAAAAATTTGGGGTGTACTGGAACAAAGTAAGTTTAATATCCTATTAAGTTAAGTGGATTAAAAGACACACTTAATATATTTATGCTCTTTCAGCGAGTACTTACCAAGTATAGGTACTTGCAAGTCTCACTCAAGAAGAAGCTCTCCATGCGATCCTCCAAACTTTTATCCAAAACACTGTGCACAGTTGCATAGCCACACTCTGCCCTAGTAAAATTGTTCAGGCTTTGTAGGATATCCACACCCACATGCAAGTAAAATGGATTTCTGGTTGCCTGAAAATTAGCGAAATATTAATACTGAATTAAACAGCGCTGAGTCCACAATGACAGAATAAATCATATACCACTTCAACCAATAAAATTAAAATATATTTCATACCAACATTTGACACACTGGTGATGGGTTAATCAGTTTTGAAACTTGTCTATTTGACCTCAAGGCTCCAATAAAATATCATGAGGCAATATCTACCATCTAAAGAACATTTTAAAAACTTATTTAACGCACAAATATAAGGATTTGATTCGTGTTACTTTACGAATATCTGAACATTAATGAATCCTGCAACAGCCAAAATATTTGAAGATGTATACTGACCAAATAAGACCAAAGGCTGCTCGACGCTGGTATGCGGCAGTGCATGTAACAGTGACATATTCAATCAAAAAACTGCATACACAAAAAAGCTAAATGTGTGGAAAATTATTTGTCCTGCATCGTTGATACATATTATATCTATCCGTTCATTTATGAACTTCCAATTTACAAATTTTCACTATAATGAACCATGTAAATTGAAACTTATTTTAAATTTATCGACATTCTTTTTGCTACAACGAACAAACTTTTATCCAAGGGCTGACTGAGTGCTTTAATAAATACATATGTTTTTTCTTTGTTTACATCAGTTTTCATTTTTAAACTGTAACTGCAGTAATTGCTATACAATACAAACTTTTGATTTAATACTTAAATAATGCTTTACAGGGTTAAACAGACAACAACTATCATAAAAAGCAATAATATTCTTATATTTATGACTGCATAGTATTCTAACATGGAAAAAACACTGGAAGTCAGAAGCCAGTCAGAATTTTTTACAATGAAATTAAAAGAAATTTCATTTTTGATTTTGATTTGGGTGTAATGACTTCATTATTATAGTTCATCCTTTTACAAACCTGGTACAGGAGATATGTAGATTCCACCAATTCTGGACGGAGTGGATAGAACGTCACATCAGCAGAGAGCCGCTGCCAGTTCCAACGTTCTGGCAGAACACCGTACTGCTTCCAGATGGAATAATAAAGCGCATGTGTACATATTGCCTCTTCAATATCACCATGTAGAACCTAAACACAATATGAACGATTCCTGTCACAAATCAGCTCAATGTTACATGTTACAAATGTGATCCTGGGCTTACAAAATTATTCTGTGATCTCCATTTTGTATTTCACACAATCCCTAATTAAACATAAGTCACAGACGGTGCTTCACACATAAATTTTATATTATCAAAACAATCTATCAACCATAAGCAGTGATTAACTGACAACCTGTTATTCTTTTAGAGAGGTTTGAATATAAAGTATTCGCCAAATTCAAACGCTGTAACTTGGATTATGAAGATGCTGTGAAATGTCTTCTTCATTTTCTTCTGATGGACTTCATTCAGGTATAAAATAAATATCAGAATCACTTCCTTATTGTATTAGTGTTCCTAATATTTTTTCTTCCACGCTCTTTGAAGAATTCACAACGCTCACAAAGCAGACCAGGTATCAAGTGTGTACTCGTACAAATGCCATACCTCGGATTTCAATCGCCTTGTTACCGCGCTGCCTAAACAGAAGTGCATAATAAATATGTTGATTTTGGAAGTGTTCAGGAACTGTATAAGATTGAGTCTGAAAATATGCATCTCCTAACATCCTGATTACTTACCTGAATTCCAGCAAAGGCAGCTTGTAACGAGTCTATCCATGATGTGTGAATAGCACCACTCATCATATCAACATTCACATAAAGAGGATGATCACCAGAACCTTGGTTACAATGAGCTCGTCTGAAAGAAAATTAAAAAAATGGTCAGCATTATTACCATGATGCCGTCCTTTAGTTTTAGAAATGCATCTTATATCAACATGATCACCCATGTGTAACTTCAACTTTCAGGGAAGAACTGCATCAAATGTCAAGGATTATCCATTTAGTAAAAACTGCAGTTTCCATCTTCAGGATAAATATGTAGTAGTTGGATGTTCTTTGAAGCCTTATATAGGACAAGCATATGCACGAGCAATACAGGTAGCCCTCGATTTGCACCGGGGATGCATTCCTGGACGAACCGGCGTAAATCGAAACTCTTTTATAATGTAAATCAATGGGAAGTCAATGACATGCGTTCCCAGCACCAAAACATTGACGAGTAATATATGGCATTACGTTTAAAGCTCTGAAATGACGTAAATAAAATAAAGGGAATTTAAAAAATATATTTTATACACTTACAATCGGCAATTCGTTGGTCCCCGCGATTGACTGCGATTCTTTCATGTGACTGATGTGTACAGTCATCTCTGCTGTTAGGCGAGAGTTGCATTCATGTAAGACGCAGACCTATACAAAATCGCGTAGTAAAAATAACCCCGGTACCTCCACAGAGATTAAATTAGTCCTTTGAAAGTCTAAAGCGCCAGGAATGAAACTGCATAAGAGCAAACTTGCATATGCAAAAGTTTGCATTTCACAAACAGCTTTTACCGATTCATCGATCTCATTGGAGCAAATTCGCGTTAACGAAACACACGTAATTGCAGAGATGACTGTATTTATAATTTTTATCCAAAATCAGCGATGTAAGAATAACGATTTAGTACAAGAATCAGTACGAGATACATTGTAAAACGCTATAAATAATAGTAAAATATATTTTCTTTCACTTTTTTGATTTCCTGGTTTCAAAATCGGTGCAAATCGAGAGCTACCTATATATTTAAAACTCTCTTTTTTAAACAACGTTTAAGCCATCTATTTTTCAAGTGGAAAATCATCATCTGATTGACTTAATTAAATTATATATAAGTACATGTACCATGCACAATGCAGGCATTCCAATGGCAACTTCTTTTCCAAGAAACAATACATAAGTAGCACCTCATATACTTTGGGAAGAAGTACAGCTTATACATGATAAATACAATACACTTAAGCCTACACATACATATAAGGAATACATTCTTTGACTTACCCTCTGCGCATATATTGCTTGATAACACGATAAGCTTCTACAAACATTTCGTAGTCATCGGATTCACCGAACATGACGTACGACTTCAACAGGTACTCGTAGAAAGAGTCTAGGCCAGCACCAAGGCCACTAAGTCTCCCTATCCAGCGTCCTGACTCCACGTCAATAACGTTACCTTCACGAGAGAATAGTACGACAGAATGAGTTAGGGATTAAAGCTTTTTCACCTGTAAATTTTCAATACTATCTTCCCAAAAGAGTAAAATGCTTGCTTTTAGGTAAAATAAATGTGTCGCATCATACATACAGAAGTACAATGGATACCCAGTTATGGAATCACAATTTAAATGCCTCGATTCCAAACTGCGATGATTTCGAGTAAAGGTATTTCTGGAGCAACAATGACAAGGGCCTTGTCCATTCATTATAAGTTGACTTTTATAAAATTTACGTGAAATACACATAATAAACACTGACAAATTACGGGGGGCCTTGGATGGATCCTTATTTTCACTGTCATGAAAATTTATAAGAAAGGTTATCAGTTCTAGTTTGTCGTTCGTACATAAATTCTAAAGCCTGGTGTCGCCAGAGGTTTTAATGTTGAAAATTTAAATGGTGGGCTTTAAAGAGTCCCCATGACCATGATTTAATAGAGTATGTGTTTGGTCATATCTTGCCAACACTAAATGAGTTCTCGGTCAGTTACAATGCACTTCCTTTCGCTTTGTGTCAAAATATGTGAATTTAATACTTTTTCAGTTTAAAGTTTGTAATCATCAAACAAATAAGACAAAAATTTGTAAGAAAACTGATTTTGCTTCTTAACCAGTATCTGGTGAAATAGAATTAATACTAAGCAGTACTGGCCAAACCTAGGACAAAGACGTGAATCAGAACTGATATTAGCTACACAGTACTCTAACATCAGGTACAAAAATCAGCATTTTTGATTCCAAGGAATGCCAAGAATTTCAAAGAATGCTGAAACCGGCAAGATCGCATAAACTTTAGTTTTTGTATAAACTGAACAGGGTAAAACACACCTAGAAGACCTGTTGACTTTTCTCTTAGGTTCCACAAAACCTTGTTAGCCCTGCGCGCATACCCTTCATACACTGGATCACCAAGCAGTCGACTGAGAAGGCCAAATTCTAGCACGAGAGACCCAGCCCCAGCCGTGCAAGTTTCAGCTGTACGTGGTCGCGGTAAACCTTGACGTAAGTTCACCTGCGACAGATATAATACGCAGATTTAAGAAGAAACTATTTCATGCTCTAACTACAAAATACAAAGCATAATATTTTATACGCAATTATAAAATGGCACAAAAATAAAAATGCCTACAACATTAATATGACAACACGACACTAAAGGAGCGGACTATTGAAAATGAACACAGCTATAACGGATCCATTAGTTAACAGATGATGAAAGAACATGAATTCTCAATCCTTTAACAAGAAAGACAGAAAATCTTTTATGTTTTAAGGCATAGAAAATACGAGACAATGGAATTCACCCCATACAAAATTCTGTACTGCTCAGATAAAGAAAGGAAGGGCATTTATGAATGAAATGCATGTTATATCTCTAAAAATAAGAATTAAGAGCAGTAAGTTTTAATATATATCTTTAATTCTGTGATTATTATGCTAATATTACAAATCATTCACTATTCTTTAGTCACAGTTGTTGTAATTGTTATAGCAACAGAGACAAGTGATTTGCGATACCAATTAATACTCATTAAAAGGAATGTGTCCAGGTTACATTCACTTCTCTTCATTAAAGAAACAGGTAACACACATCTTCAAATCTGACTCATGAAATTTCTAACATCTGCCGTAAATGCTAAGTCAAATACAGAGATATTCAGGTAAATAAGACAAATTACCCTCGGGTAGGGAATGCCTGTTGAACTCTCCTCAAATGCAGGCAAAAGTCTAGAGGCCAGATCATGTGCCAACTGCAGAAGCTCACCATCATACCAGGATGGACGCAAGTTTCCGAAAGGCTGCTCCTTATCCATTATGAGGAGATGTGCAGAAATGAGTGCGCCAAGAACCCTACGCACATAAAACATGCATATACATATATTTACACATCACAGACAGCCACATCATAGCACAATTTATTACATTTTACATTAGACTGAAAAGTATTTAAAAGAATGACCGCTTCTACAGTAAATATTTGTAAGAGAAATATATTAAAGAAAAATTACGTCCACAGTCAACATCTATAACTCATATTTTGTCTTCTTACTAAAACTTCGGTATCTACACGACATCAAAACCCAAAGATCATCATCTTCATAGATATTTTTTCCAGTTTTACAATGATGTGAAAAAATATAACATAATAACTTCATTTGTAAAAAAAAAACACAGTTTTACAATGATGTGAAAAAATATAATATAATAACTTCATTTGTAAAAAAAACAACATGGATATAATGTACATTTGCTATATAAAAACACAAGTAGGGGTGAGTTACCTGATATTCACTTCAAATACTTGAACCACGTTATCTTTGTCAAAGCTGACATTCTGGATAACTTTAGCAACAGCATTCTGGAATTCTGTCACATTACCAAGTACTGCCAGGGTGTCCAGTGAATCAACCAGAGTGAGGCTATAATCACCAAGTATGTCATTTATGTTGATGTTAGATCTGTAACCAAAATAAAATAAAAACAATAAAGACTGTAATTTTCATGTTCAATTCAGTGTAAATGAGTAAGGTTTCAGTCTGAAGAACACCCACTCAAACCAACAGAAACTTTTAGTGAAACCTTTTTTTTTCCATCTGCCATGTTATGTGTTTTTAATATTGTCATATTTTGTAACCAAACAATACACAATGAAATAAACAATACTAATGCATGTAAAAGAAACCTCTGTGATAATGTAAATCTATCAGCCAAAGACAGCCTAGAATATTACAAATTGTACTCAATAAGCAATACTTTCATGAAGAGAGCTCCTGCACAGCAAAACAAAGAAAGCAGGCAAAAATCACAAATTCTACAGGTTTGTAACAACAGAAATGAAGATAAAGATAAGTCAGACTAAAACTCAAAATTAGCCATATTATCTAAATAGTATTTACGTATGTGTTTGGACAGAAGAAATTGTGCTTCACTGAATCATTCTACATTGATCACACAACCTAACCTAAAAGAATGTCAAATGTGTAAAAAATGTATTTAACATTTAAAACTATCTCTGGTTTTTGTCCATGGAGTGTACTTATGATTCTCAGAATATACAGCCTTAGACAACATTAACCAACTGAACCACGCACTGTAAATATGTTACGTTTCCTCTGAGGTAAGAAATGAACTTTTAAATGTTATTTAGATGAAAAATGGGGTTCAAAGGGATAAATGGAATGAACTGCATTTCCCAAACTATCGTATGACCCCAAACAAACTGTGGATCATATTATTACTAACTGAACTTTAGTGTTGAAAAGTTAAAAGAGGAAAAAAAGTGTGGTAACATATAAAAAAATAAACTATACCCAAAACATGCATCTAGACTGAATAAATTATGCTGAATTTTATTAGTGCACAAACCCTACATAACAGGGGTGCAGAAACATGTAAGGGAACTACAAATAACTGATAATCACACAGCAATCAACCAACAACTAAATATACTGGCTTTATAGAATTCCAGACTCACACATCTCAAAACATCTACTTTCATGTAACACACTGAGACTTTGGTCATCACCACCACAACCCTGAAGCTGGAACAAGTAAAGAGTTTCAGTCTTGTTGATGTACATACTGCTGACATGAAAGATTGCGATGCATAAAAATGGGCAGGAAATTCATAGAAACCTGTCATAAATATGCAGGTATGAACTTACTCCATGAAGCAGAGTCCTTCTTATGATACATTTCTATTACTCCATGAAGCAGAGTCCTTCTTATGCTACATTTCTAAGTTAGTTTAGAAATTCTGTGCCTTTTATGGACCTTAAGGTTTATTACTGTGTTCACAAGAGCCCATTACTGGCTATATTGTAAGCTTAATGAATCAAATCTACATTAACTGAATTTTTTAAGCTCCTCTATATGTAACACTCTCAAATTTGTTCCTCTCTCTTACGTCAAAATATTATGAGCACCCTATTTTTAAATACCCTCAACCTACATTATTCCCCTTACCTGTGACACCAAATTTCATATCCACACAAAACAGGTTAATATTTTAGTCTTGTATATATGAGGTATTATGTCAGATAAAGTAATGAACACTGTCAATCTACAAAAAATGATAGTTTCGATTTATTCGCCTTCATGCACTTACCACAACGAAAAGTGAAAAGTGTTTTCTGCACGACACATTCTTCTTGCATTCTTACAAAACCTGGGCCTGTCCATACTTAATCATAAACGGACATAAACCTAAGGATTTTTTTAAATCTGCAGGATACTTACGGGTTATCATAATCTGGGCCCCTACCACAACACAACAGTGGATTCAGCTCGTCCATTGGGAATGCGTGTGCCATGTAGTTATTATAACCGAAATAAAACATTTTTTTCGCCTCTGCCAACATCTGTAAGCGGAGATCTTCTGGAAAAGAGCCATACTTGATGTCTAAACTATCTAATGGTTTTTTGAATATATTTAAAGCTTCGTGACTGACGTTTATCACACACGTTACTATCAAGAAAACATTGAGGCAATTATTTTCATTGCGCTGGAATACCATTTTAACCTATTTGCACACATAGTCATTACAAGAAATAGCAACACTGAAGCAGTTTCACTTTACACGACTCAACTGACGTGATGATGTGTCAGCAACTCAACATCTGAAGAATACCAATCACTCCTTTCAGCTTGTATTGGAATTCCCACAAAATTCATCCAAGTGGCGTATAACCGTTCGTTTCCGCACGTGATTCGTCGATAGCTCGGACGGTAACACGTGTACTTCACTTGATACGGAAATTAGCCATGTAACGATATAGCGATAAACTACTGTAACCTCTGGGATATCAGCAACTTTTTGCACGAGACGTGATCCTATGATTTTATCGAAATGGTCCATGTGTTCACTTTACTTATACTATAACATAGAGACACCTAAAAATCAATGCTTCATGTTTTCTGAAATGAAGTCAAAAGTAATATACGCCTTCTACTCTGAAAAGCTGTCGCATGAAGGATGGTAATTTTTCTAAATCCGCATTCACGTTTGCAGTTCGCTTCATCAATTAACTAAATGTAAAGTTTTGAGAATTGCAGTTCATGGTCCACATAAATTCAATCTAAACCCTTTCGCTTACTGTCAAGGCAAGGTATCCAAAAAACTTGCAGCGACTGCAAATATGCTCATAAACAGTTCAAACACATTTCATCATGAGTGAAAGGTCACATTCGAAGAGGCAGTACACTTTCCCAGTTTCTCATATGGCACAAAATGTGTGTAGAGATATGTTCTACTGGCAGTTTTATAGCGACTGTATGTCTACCAACACAATATTCAAAGCTAATGTCAAAAACTAAAACTGTTATTAATGATACATTAAATGAAAGCAGGCACAAATACAAAAATGGAACAGACAATACGGGTTTGAGACAGTTCACATATGCAATATGCATGGGTAACAATTGGTAAGATTTTAGGTTCTCATGGCAGGAAATATGAAGATGACTCTCTGTTGGGTTGTTGTACCATGAGGTCTGGTAGAAATTTACTAACATTTCAGTGGTGCTTGCAGCCTCCATCATGAAGGTGATATACACTTATAATGGACGCAGTAAGAACCTCTGAAATGGTGGTAAACTACTACCATCCTACAGGGAACAACAATTCAGAAGACAGCCATCAGAACTGATCTGAAGTAGTGACGGAACAAAAATACTGTAACACGCTAGCTTTGGAGAAGTAAAACAACAACAACACTATAATATACTTGATTTCTTTCTTAAATTATATATCCATACATGAACTGAAAATCAAACTTCATTTTATACCACCAACACTTTTACTTCTCCAGTGTCATTTACATAAATTACATTATGCCAGTACTTAAGAAACAAAGCCTGTGCAATCAAACTGAGCTCCTCCAATTATACTACCACATAATATTGCACCAAAATATAACAATATATAAAAATGACACCATTTTATATTTCAGACTTTTTTTTAAAGCTGGGTAATGGCACAACCTCTTTCTTTTGCAACATAAACACAGAATGCAGGTCATATTTTTCAACCGTAACATATCAGAATGGCATTCCAGAACAATTTTCATCAGCAGAGCAAATATGCCCTTTACAACTACAACTGTAATTTAATATACTTGTAATGTACTGATTTAATCATTCTGGATATTTCATTTTCGCTAGGGAGGGAGAGAAAAAGTAGAAACACTGGATACTGTATAAAAATTATTAAATTAGGGAATACAGGACTCTCCTTTCAGAAATATCACTGCAGAAAGAGAAAACGTAAGGTCTTCCTGTACATCAACATGAATATACAAAATGAGATTCTTACTTTAGAATATGGACATATTAGGAGTTTGTGCTGCCTATTTCAATGCTACGTCACTTAAAAGTGAGCATATTTAAAATTTCACCAACCACACATGGTCTCCACATCAGGCCGCATAAATGTTGCAATGCTTAAATTAAAATATAGTAAAATGTCTGTACAAATATTTTCATGGGGGCGTGAAAATAAATTCACTGAATTGTGATACAATGAAAGGCATTTATGAAGATTACTGCAATGATATGTGCTTATACTTTTCAAGGTGTTTGGGTGAAAGTGTTTTATCCAGTTAGCACTATCACAACTATGTAAGGAGAGTTCAGTAAACATCTACAAGTTCTTAAATAAAATATATAGAAAATTCTCATTGTTCAGACTTCTGTATCTTTCAATTTACAATAATTTCTTTTGGTCATTTTTGTCAGTACAATCCCATACAAGATAAAACATCTAAAAATATAATTTTACCAATTAAAATTAATAAATGAAAATTATTTAAAGTGCAAAATATTTTATACTTGCAAACAGCATTTGAAAGTGCAAAGAATTTCTGATTCATATATGTAATAAAATCCTTGGAACATCAAAAATGTTCTTTTATCATGCTCTGCAAAGGGATTGGTACTAAGTATCTTCGTAAACACCTCTGCGGACCACACAGGTAACGCAGCACTTAACAATAATGACAGACAGTGGAGGAGGAGGAGCCTCTTAAAGGTACTATACAAGCATAAGGTTAACAGGACCTGGTGAAACCACAAAATAAAATTTCCTACTAAAATTACAGCAGAACTTCAAACTGCTGCATCATGATTTGAATAGTTTCTTCATTATTACATTAGGTACGATGATAGATGGACACGTGAGATAACCATCCTTCCTTGAATCTGTGATCATAAAAAGAATAATGAAAACTGAACGTTGCTGATGAAAGTAACAACCCCTTTTATTTAAACGTATTCCTCTTCAATAACACAGCAACTTCTCAGGGTCGAACCATTAGAATCTTCTTTAATGGCCATAACTGACTGCACAGACTATTAAACTCTTTTAATTTTGCTATTATGTATTGAAAATATTACAAGACCTACACTCATTACGCTAGACTTCTTTGTTCAGATTCGGAAAAGGTAAGACTGAGTTGCAGAGAGGTCACAAAAGGCTTGCCTTGAAGGAAGGAAATAATGAATTAATATTAATTTTATTGAAATTCTGTGTATGTGCAAACCTACCAATTGCTCTCAGAGGAAATTAATATATTCTCTGTATAAGGTTCTGACACTACTGTGCAAATAAAATGTAACTTGACTTCCTGTCAGAAAGAAGAATTTCATCTTCATTAATTACATTGAAAACCGAGTGCATTACATTAAGATTTCTGTAACGGAGAATTTATTATTAATAACATTATTATTCACCACTTCTTCCTAATGGAAAAGAATTTGGAACGAAAACTACTTGATGTTCACTGTACTTACAATACCTGACACAAAGTAGTGCTACATGTATACAGAATGCTTCAGAAATATACATTGCCACAATCGGCAAATATTCTGTGCACAAAAACAATTAAATGTCTGTGTAAACATAGGTCCTTCAATGTTTCATTAAGTATGCCTGGAATTCAGCGTGCATAATACTTAATGAGGCGTGGAAGCACAAGGGCAACACTTTGAGCATTTTTGTAACTTCTTGTTATCAAAACAGAAATCTGTAATATTGGAATCAGCAATATGTAAACGCTTTCCTGTGGGCGTTAATATTTTATTTTTTATCCCAATCCTTCCAAAACAAAATGAGCCATAACTCAAAGATGAATCATCCAAGGATCCATGTTGTTATGCCGTGTGGATTAGCAGGTAGACACCAACGTTGATACGTACCTACAAAGTATCCACGGTATTGCTACTGAAACCTCCTTGTACTGAAAGGTAATTCATTTAGTCACCATTCTTTTTACATGAGCATAATATACATACTATGTTTGTTTGTCTGTCAATCAAAGATTTAAATTCCAGACATGTTTCATATTTTGATTAAATTTATATAATCTCAATAAAACTATAAAAAAATTACGAATTTTGCCAATAAAAGCCAAATAGGAGAACACTTACTCTGTTCAATGTACACCCCATCAAAAATAAATTGTAAAAAAAACTGTATAACAAACATGAGAATTTGTAAAACAAACAAACATTTATGCTGAGCAATTTTTGAGAAACAGGACTAAAATGATGCCAATATGGAGGGCACCATCATGCACTTCTTCATTCCTATTCAGAGACAAGGAGGACCAAAGATGGAAGATTTGATTGACATCTTACATATTAATTAACTTGCTTTTAGAACTCCTTTCCAATGTATGGGTGGACCAAGAACTCATTCCTTACAGTAGCATAATGAACTACAGTATTAAAGATAATTTTAAGAAATTCTGGCTGAAGATTTATCTCATGAAGCTTCAGGCAAGTACAACCCAAACTACGCTGCATAAAACAAATATTCTTGAATCTTGATATATAATAAAGTAGATATTAAGAGTGGCCACGGTAGATCTCCTAACTAGAACTTTAGGATATGTAAACTACAATGGAAGTAAAATATTCAGAGTACATGCAGTAAAGTTCAAAATTAATGACCATGGAATTAATGTCATTCAATGACTGATGATATTTATTGTTGAGTTTAAGGGAAGTTTTAATATGCTTCTAAAGAAAATCATAAAATTCTGATCACAGTAAAGGGGAAATAGCAGTCTATATGACAGGGTTAGTTGGTACAAACATAAATGACGCAGACACATATCTACAAAGACAAGGCAAAGTCAAACCCCTTCTTCTTATTACTCGCAACAAAACTGGGGTGAATATATCCTTACCAACCAAAAATGATTAAAAAAATTCACAAATGATCGCATTCTTCATGATTATGACAATGTATAAAAAAGATGGCAAAGTCGGTGGAGGAAGAGTATACATCAGGATCATTCTATGGCTCTTTCCAATTAAAGAAGGGCCCATACATGGTTTCTTACCACAGCAATTTCAACCAATTACTTGGAAGTATTAAAGGAATACAATAACTGTAGTATACAGAGGAATTAATATTGTGTGCCATTAGATATCTTGACAATTTCTCTTTACCTAGCAAAGTTACACAAGCATTATGCTTATTGAGATCAACCATGTACATCAGAGAGTTAATACAGTAATGACAACTCCCCCCCCCCCAAAATGCCCTCATTTCAAAGTTTTCTATGCCAATTTATGCCCTCTCCCCTCCTCCAGTAAAATACTGTTATGCACACATGCAGATTTCTGAAGCCACAAGAGATCTGAACAAAATGGCGACACCAGTGAATTCCAGTCCACATCAAAATTTCCGAGTACTAGTATTGCGATAAATGAAATGCTACAATTGTTCATACTACCTAATTGCAGCCTATAGCATAATCCCATCATTATAAAACTATATATAATAAACTATAATAAAAATAAACAAACTATTATCAGACAACAAATTCCTTCTTCTTCTTTATTACGCCGTCTCCTTTACAGGAGGTTGGCGACATATTACAAACAGGATCCTTCCACCCTTTTCTCGGACTGGAACCTGTTCATATATGTTTTTAGGCAGGTGATCCAGAAGTGGTTTGCCATTGCCTTCTTCAGTGTGTATGGAGAAACCGGGGAAGCCCCGGAGGAAAACTCCGTGTTGCCTAGACCACGGCCTTGCCCAACACAAGTTATAAATTTGGGCACCGCCGGGAATCGAACCCGGGACCCCAGGATTACAAGGCCAGCGTTCTAACCGCTAGACCACCGTGGCAGGTAACAAATTCCTTAAAGGTATAATTTTTAGACAAAATAGGAAACTAAATCTTTCAGTCATTTCATTAATCCTTCAAAACTTCAATTAATGCTGCACATAATGTAATTTTATAATGATGAGTTCACACTATAACAAGGATTTGTTTGAATCATTAACAAGAAATATTTCCAATTACAATTCTGTACTTATTTACAATAAATGTAGATAACATTATGTACACAAACAGATACCGCTGTACAGAACCAATCATGAGAAAGTAACGTGTGGTTCAGTATCACAATGCTTCTAATGTTATGACCAAGTCGTATCACGAAGATCACCATAGTCAGATGAAAAACCAATGTTTCCCTGTTTAAGTTGTATTTCGATTTCAACCCTCATATAAAACTTCTCTAATTTTTATTTTTGAAAATTTATTCTAGAGGGGGAAAAAAAACCCAGACTTTTCACCTTTGGCCACAGCCTCTTTGATGAGGCAGTCTTCACAAATCCTGGCTTACAAAATTGCATGTAATAACAATTACTGAAAAAATAAATACAGTACATCAACAAAATAATCAGTCTGTAACATACATTACACCAATTTCATCCTATGCAAGCAGCTCCATTTTAAACATTTCACACCTGGTTTGGAATCAATACTGTCCACTGATTTAAATTAAAACTTCACTAGTGGCCAAA
>NW_019059879.1:262530-283267 GCF_000696155.1 Zootermopsis nevadensis | reverse complement strand
ACAGTAGAATTATGGTATTGACGGAGCTATTTAAAAATAATACAAAAAAATTATAATCTTCAAGTTGCGGGCAATTTGGTTAAATTCGAGAAGTTTTAGAAAATGATCTCATCGGTAAAGTACTACCTGACTCTCTATTACATCACAGAACATAAAAAAACTGAGAAAATTAACATTTTATTTTCTCAAAGTAAAATCTTATGAAACAGAGCAACAATGGTTAGAACCAAATTACTGGAAGGTAACAAGAAACACGATCTTCCAAACAATTAGGCAGCACAAATAATTAAGTCTTGACACCTATCTCAAAAAACATAAATAAAAAATTATGCTTGTATATGGCAATATCAGCAAAAAAACTGCTTCTGTTTTGTAACAAAATTCATCCTCCTAATTCAAGCTTGAAACTAGCAACACCTTTCTCGGTGACTGAAGTTGATTAAAAGGCTCTTGGGCTACAAGAAAAACCTCCGTTGTCATCTGGTTACCCAGCAACCCTGAGGATGAGAACAGAGGATGTTCTTGAAACATTGGCAGAAGATACGGTTTATTCACCTTTCAGCCGCGGCTTGTAGCCCGAGAGTCTTTCGTCACCTTTCATTCTTATTTACGTTTCCAAGACACCGGAGAAGTCCTAGGAGTTAGGCATAACAAATTTTTACACTTGCCCCTGAACGCAAAAATCAACTCTGAACAACTCCAAAGACTTTTCAGACACAGGAAATGGAACACGTAAGTATTTACTTGCAAGAACTTTTCATTCCTAAATATACACCTGGATGTCACAGAAATAAAACATGACAAATCCCACATGCCCCGCCTGAAATAAACTGAGCGCAAATTTCACAGCATTCCACTAAATGCCTAATTTGCTGGTCAAATAGTTTACGCATCATCCTTGATGTTTCTATTTTCTGAAATTGATCACACAGTCACTCTTTTCTTGTGTCTAACAGACGAACTTGATGTGACACTGTTGAATTTCCTGTTTTTGCATTTGACACAAATGAACACTTCTGGGATGTTTGTTTTCTTTATTTTGGCACAAGAGAGATGGATCCACGTGAGACATTTGCTGCATTCGATCATGGGCCTTCCGGCAAATGGCTTGGTACAGTAGCATGTTACCAAGTCATATGAATCTTCTTCTGAAATCAAATTGGAACAGTGTTAGTATATAAAATCATGACATTAAATAATTCTAAGATCAAGTTATCTAAGCTAGAGTGTAAGGAACATTCTCAAATGCTATCCGAATGTTATAAGTAGTTTCATTCTGAAATTAGGCATGCAGAAAGAGGGACTCCGCCACTATGTTAACTTTGCAATGAAAATTCAGGCTACCTCAAAAGTAATCTAAAACAGATCTGATGCTTCATAGCAATGTGAATAAAGACGGTGGTCTTCTAAGTTGCTTCACCATATAGAATTTTTGCCGTCTGCAACGGTTTTGGAGGAACGCAGCCTCCATCTTCAGCGGTGAAGGTAGAAGCACTATGTTCCTCATATTAATATTACCAATCTGGTTTTGTGCAAAGTAGTATTGAGGACTGACAACATATCCAATATCTCGTCATAAAGAATTTTGAAGATATCTATAGAGTTCACAGAATTGGTTAGAAAATTTAAATGTATTTAACATACAGTTCTTTCTTTAGTATCTATGGTGAAGTTTCGCTGTACTCATAAACCTATACACACTTTAACACCTACAAAGATAATAAGTAGACTGAAAGTAAGTTATTTAATCTAAAATTTAATCATACTGGCATACATGGATTTATCATTGGAATTAAAAGCATCAGAACAAAGAATAATATTTACACATATTACATCATAACACCAAGTGACAGGACTCAGAAATAACATTCCATGTCTCCAATTACATGCAAATCCATTACCATAACAAAACTGAATTTTTTAATGTCAAAGGAAAGTACAGTACATATAATTATCTTAATAAAAGCAACCATCTCGGGACTCCTGGAAGCCAAGATAAAACCCACTTTCTACACGTTTTATTCCACGTATTTCAGCGTCATCAATTTCAGTCAGACGTAAACAATTCAACACCGTAAGAAATTTGGTCTCATCTTTAGGGAAGAATACAGCTCAAATGTATTTGAGAACACAAGACTAGAAGAAACAGGAAATATGAAGAAAACTGTATGAGGAGAATAATAGGGCAATGAGCATGCAAGGGGGACAAGAGAAACCCAAAATTGTAAACAAATATTCTAGTACCAGTAACATGTTACATTTCTTCATTGAAATAAATTGAAATAATTTAAAATAAAAATGATATATCACGTAAAAAGGATGAACCAAAGTGGAATAAATCTTAAGTAGAAAATGTAACAAGTTCTTAGAAGTAAGTGAAAGAAACTTCCTCACTTACAAGCAGATCCTAAAAGATAAAACAGTCATCTCACAACAGTTGCCTAAAGAACCAAACCCAAGGACCTTTGTTTCAAAAGTTCATAACATTTTAAGAGTGATAAGATGTCTATGTTAGGATGTGGTGGGGGGGGGGGGGGGGGGGGGGGATGTTGTTGTGGACGACGAGAAAACGGAAGACCAAGAAAACCTGTTCATACACTTCTTATCCATCAACACTTTTATGAGACAGCTAAAATAAGATGACAGAACGAAGACCCACACTTATAATTACCATGTTTAACCTGTGCTACGTGGCTACATATTTTGAAATGTTAACAATACAGTTGGTTAACATCGACCAGACTACACAGCGCAATAACCCAGAAGACGGATATCTTCATACTCACCGCTGTGAGAACCTCAAGTCTTACACAATACAGATATTGATAAAGTTTTCCTGTATCTTTTGTTAATCATTGCACTAACCTCAATTTCAGACTTAATTTTTTTTATTACTGATAATAACTTACTTGATATATCATGGCCCATGGCCTCATCGACTGCCACTATAAAATTGTCCTCAGTATGTGATAAAATGGATAACAAGGGTCCAGAAAATCTAAAATAAAAATTCTGCTCATCTAAATAACAGTTAAAGATTCAGTTCCTACCGCAAAGAAAACACAACATTACTCTATACAAAGAGCAAACAGTCAATGCTGTTTACAGAAATAATCAGTTTAGAATCATATGAAACCCATAAATACACTGTAAGCAAATTCAGAACTACAGATTGTAAAAACATGTGGTACATAAAATTTCTAACAGGTTTCAAAAGGTTAAATTGAACAAATCCCTGAGATGTTTCAAAACATTGTCGAGACTTTCTTCCCAGAATACAGATTCCAGTATTTAACAACTTTCAAAGGCAACTTTCCAAGTTACACAATGAATGAACTTAATGCACATGTTCTATAGGGTAAGCTATTTCACAGTGTCACAACTGCTATAAACACGTATAAACATAGAGTGTGTTATCCACAACTAATACAAATCAGCAACTTCTCACCAATTGGAGTGGTCAAGAGGAGATGTCAACATCCCTACAGTAGGTGTCGGTTCATCAGATTTCCATCTTCATAAACCATCTAAACAAGAGCCAATGCCATACAGAAAATATTCTGAAGCTCTTAAAGCAACGGTAACATTACTGTTGTATGCAGTTGTCAGTTCTATAGCATTCAGCCTGGACAGATTTAACTCGGTACTAAAAATAATGCTCACTGGTAATTCTCGAAGTCCAATTGGAGGAAACCTAACCTCACTAAACTTTCCAAGATTCAGACTTATATGGCTAGTTCAAAAAAGCATTTACTAATAAATTGGTTGTCACATTTTATGACAAATAATGTTTCCATTAACTTGTTCCTTTCTTGATTCATCAGCTCATCAATTAAATGTAGATACTAAAAAACACTTGACTGACAACCCTATATATTAAAGTATCTCCTATCTCAGAATTCACTACAAAATAAAAATAAAATCATGCACAAAATACCAGGAACAAGCATCTTCTGATATGTATGACGCATTGCAACAGTAATTTCATTCGCTAGACTGCTCCCGTAAGATATTACATGAATTTCCAAGTCCACAGAAAAAGATGAAAGATTTTGGCCATTCAGAACATATTCAAACCCATGCAAAGAATATTGAGAAACTGCACATTCTATAATCCAAAAACAAAAGGACTAACACAGAGTTACAGAAGACTGAAGAACTGGAGTTTTTAAGGATTCTTTAAAGTCTGACAAACAATAAAATCACAGATTACTTGTTCAGTACCCTAGTTACTTGAAATAGTGCCCTATAATCCAAATTTCACAGTTTCAGTGATTTAATAAACAATTACAAAATATCCTTCTAATATAATATGCTGAAGACAAAATACACGAACATTATGGTGTTAAAATCAGATAATCATATACAAGTAACCAGCAATATATACTAGACATGCGAGGTTATGTATGGCAAAAAGATTACAACATACAAATAAAGCAAGTGAACTATCGGTAATGATAATGAATTTAAATATCCTGAACAATGTCAGCATTCTTACTTCTTAGTAAAACTGTAAATTTCAGAACTATCAAGACGTTGAGAAAACTGCAAAAATAAGAAAATGGAATCAACTCCGTGTAATCTTTTGACCATATAATGTTACGGCTAATCTAATGCCCTCTGCCATTTTCCTCTCCAACTCTGAACTGCTTCTTACCGGAAAAGTGTATGCCATTCCAGTTCCAATCCTGTGAAGAAGCAGCCTTTGCTGAAAGTTGGACAGTGAAAACAGGTACATGAATACATACTGCACTTTATTTGAGTCCACGAGCAGATTAAGTAAAATATTGTATGAAATTGTTAGTTCAAGTTCATTTAAAGAAATATACAGAAATGACGTTGTTACAAGTATGAATCGGTGTACAAAATACCACAATGCATGGAAATTAACTGTCCACCCCATATGTCTAGAAATCTTTCAACAATATCAGTGAACGGCTGATTGAGAACTATACTGGGCCCCATATTTTACTATTATAAACAAAGTAACATTACACTCATAATTGCAATAATATGGCTATTCTGTCTGTACAGAATATGCATATTAAACACTGTGAAGCAATAAATTCTATTTAATTATAAGCAGAATTTAAAATTCAAACTTTTTATGTAAATTCTGTAAATATAATAAAGAGCTTTAAGCATCCCATTAAAAAATGACATGTCACTCAAAATTACTTTAGATTTACACGTTAACGAGTTTCAGATAAATGTGGAGAAAAAATACTTCACTTTAGCAAGATTTAGTTATGACGATGATGATGATAAACAGTACACACACATACACAAACAAAAAACTATAAAAACAAAGAAAAATACAGAAATAAACACGTAAATAACTAGACGCACAAGAAAAAGAGACACGAATTAGTGAATAATTCAATCTCTGAAAGCCAAAGGCAGCATTCAACTGAAAAATATTCTACGACCCCATATCTATTAAACTTTTAGTGACTATGGTTAATTAATAAACACATGGATATTACATTTCATAACTTCACTTCTGCTTCAATATGGGAATCACTATTGATACTACTGATTTCAAACAAGGTAAATATACAACAGGAAGACCAAGTGAATAAAATTTCCAATGCTGCTAAAAACTATAATATGTACTGCAGTATCTCCAAATCATCACATCCTGTTTAAGCTAGTCTTTACTACGGAATGAAGCACAGTTCCTGAAACCCACTAACTCACTTTGTACAGCTGAGTCGCTCTTAACCTCACAGCCAGAAAAGAAACTCCCTGCCTTCTTTTATGGATCTCAAAAGTCATTACCAGATTCACAAAGAAACCACCAATTGTCATTATCCTAAGCGAGATAAATCTTGTCCATTCCTTCATATCCAATTTTTAAAAGATTAATTTTTAATATAATCATCCCATCTTTACTCAGGTATTCTGACTACAATTCTCTAATGACATATGAAGAAGTTACGAAGCTCCTCGTTATGTAATTTGTTCCAGTCATAGTTCCAAGAAATAAAATACAGAAATATTAATATTGAATTTATATATATAGGTTCCTAGTTAAAAAATATTATTGCAATAAAGTCAGAAACCAAAATACATAACTTCCATGACCACAATATAAACAACACACAGAGATAAATGATACAAATGATGGGTGGGTTAAAGAGATGGTTTTCTACATTTCTAAAATTAGTTGGGCCAGTGTTACAAAGCCGCCTAGTCTAGAATATGGCGTTCTTGTACTGCCAGCACCTTGCATAATGGCAGAGGAATGTAATGGAAGACATTTCAAAATTATCAGGCATATGAATGCTTGGGTTTCAACGAGGAAACAATTTTCCACAGCCACCTCGATGCGTACAGACGATTGTGATAATGTAACATTAAGAAAAATTGATGGTTGTTCTATACTGCATGATCCCTGTTCATAAAGTACTGATTGTCAAGGCCAGACAATTGAAACAAACAAAAGCAAAGATTAATAAAAATGGGTACTTGTGGGTTATAGGGACACATCACTTTAAAAATAGGTTAGGTTAGGTTAATGTGTGTGGAGAGCAATAAATAACTGAACGAACTAACAGATAACAACAACCCTAACCTAACCTATTTTTAAAGCGATGTGTCCCGATAACCCACAAGTACTTAAAAATGTTACTTTTTTAAAACAAATCTGCCATTTAACTGCTAGAGTAGATGAAGATTACTCAATTATATGGAACACTATTCTGAAAAGATGGTGGCCTGTAGGCAAAGAACTGCCATTACAAATAAAATACAATCTATAACTCCAAAGCCAATTAATAAAATATTTTGATATTCTAGCCACTTTGAGAAGAAGTTGGAAGATTCCTAATTAACCTTAAAACCCTCCATGGGAAGTGGGGGCAGGGGGAGACTCTCATCACATACAGTTGGAAGATTCCTAATTAACCTTAAAAGCCTCCATGGAAAGTGGGGGAAGGGGGAGACTCTCATCACATACTTTTCCAATGATTCAATCTCTACTCACCAAGCAGGTTACATTTTCATGCTAGGAGACCAGTTAGATGAAGATTTTTTGTACTTTTCCTCAGGTCTTCTAGACAAATTGCTGGGATAGTACATCAAAATATATTATGCATTACCAGTTCTGTGAATACCCTTCCAAAGCCACCATTCAAAACAATCATGTAATTCCTCAATGTTATGCGACTAAAGCAACCCACAAAGCACAAATAAATAAACAAATAAACGAAACAAACAGAAAACCAACCAACAAATTCTGTGAGTTGACATGGATAATCTTTATGAGACAATTTATACACTAGAAAAATGGACTTTCGTCCTGTGAGAAATATAACTGAGCAGGAACGCTGCAAGATCTTCATAGAAAGAAACTAAGAGCAAAATTTAATGCCATTTAGACAGGCGAGGGGCGACACATTCAAAATGTATGAACAAGAATAGTGGAACAAGGTGTTTTATTCACCTGTCTGAAAAGAGCAAACTATTTTGTGTTCTATAACACAGCTTTTTGTTACAACATATGCAGCTCCTCGCAGGGGGTGGATTGTTTCCCAATAAAAAATATAAAATTTTAAGCTCATGGGTATTTTAAGTGCGGCAGTAAATTAACCTTCATTCCTCTGAGTATATACATAGAGCAAACAAACAGTACCCTACGAGGACATTAACACATCGATGAAGTAATGAGGAAAAAGACATGGATTTCACAAAAGGGGTGGCGATATAAGGAGTGATCTTAGAGCATCTTTAGATATCTGACTTTGACATCTTGTGGGACACCAAAAAAGAACAGTATCTTGGAGATAACTGTTTTAAATATTAAAAAATTTATGCCAATTTCAGGCAGACATTAATAAGAAAACCTACCCCTTAAAGTAGATAAATTAATTACAAATAAATTTCTTAAAATCTAAGAAGTGTATAGAAGCATTTTTGACACACAAGATGCTGTTCTTGTAAATATATAAAATGTTTAATATTGTGATGTAGCAGGACAGAATATTTATCACAGTTGGCCAAGCACAAACACATTTCATAAGACACACGTCCCTTTTGGCTTATAAAGGTTAACAACACGATACATAACATAAAGAAAAAAATGGACATGATTCAAGATACATTCCTACGCTTTCAAAGATCAAACACTAGCAATAAATACTGTGAGGTATGCTTTATTACGTTAAGAAAGTTATGACAATACCAGGTAATTCTTGCATACTTTTGCTCAATCAATTTTCCCCAACACACATGGAAGCTTTAATATGATATGATAACCTAAATTCTCGAATCAACCGTACAAATATTTATAGCATGAGCATGGACACGACATACAGCGATGTCACCGGGTTCCAAAGAACAACCAATCATTAAAATGCAATCATGGATTCCTGATAACGAAGCACAAAGCCGTTTTTGTTTCTTATTGTGAGACGTATGAGTAAAGTAAACACACCTGTTTCCAAACCTTTCCTGTCCTCATTGGCACTATTAGAAGGTGACTCTGACTTGATACTGTCTTCAACACTACTTCTGCTGCTCAGAGGACTGCCCGCTTTGTCACATAATTCCTGCAACATTGGTACTGGTTAATGGAAACTTCACATTAACATTAATGTTAACAAGATTGGAAAAATATCTCCGGAGTACACTCATATTCCAAAGGTGTTCTTCATGCCGCATAATATAGGTCACTGTTGCACTAATGTGATATATGGTCCTTGTTACAAAATATGTTTAAAAATTACCTCAGCTCCAATTCTTACACAACAATGGCCCTGGTTCCCACTGTTGTGCAACAATGTTCTCCAAAATGAGTACCTGTACACATTTCTGCACAATGACCCTTGGTCATGTGGGCTACGTACCCCATAGAAAAAAGAAATATGTAGATAAGTCCTTAACATGTTCTCTACTCATGCCAGAGCATGAGAAACACCTAAAAATTTTCAATGATCACAAACAGCATAGGGTATTTTGGTACAGGATTAAAAATATTTTTATTTCCTGAAAATTTACTGCATGAATATAGCTTTTCAAATAAGAACTCCACATAAAAGTACCCTGAAGAGACATGCTGACAAATACTAATCAATTATCATGCATTGATATTTGCAATACTCAGACTATCAACATTACTGATACCATGTCCCGATCAAGGTGTTACTGTAACACCAGCTCAAAATAACGACAAGCTTTTAGCAGTACCAAAACTTAACACATGGACAATAATAAATTCAACAGTCTTCACCTTATGGGAACACAACAGTGATAAAGGTCATATTTTTATACTGTAAAAACATTAGTACAATAATTATGTTTCAAAACAAAAAAGTTGTCAGTGGAACCACGGTTCCGGAGAATTTGACGTAAATACGTCTATACGGAAAAGAAGTTTATATATTGGCTTTATTCTAAATATTTCCTTCATACATGCTTTACAATTGAGATAAGTTTGATTAAGACTTTGCTTATTTAACTTGAATTAGTTACGCTTAAGATGGGTCTGTGGTAGCTGAATGTAATGTAAAGTAATGTAATGAAATGTAATGTAAAGTAATGTTTTATAGGTAACAACAATGCAGAGTAAACAGATGACATTTCCTAGGTAACCACTGTTGTTTATTTGTTGATAAACAGATGACATTTCCTACGTAACCATTCTTGTCTATTTGTTGATAAACAGACGACATTCCCTAAGTAACCATTGATACACTTTTTCGTTCCACTTTTTTGCCGAATGACCCTTCCTTATAGACGTATTTACGTCAAAAATCAACACGAAACCATCATATATTCAAAAACTGAACACCTTACAACTTTATCAAGTACATTACTCGCTATAACAATGCGATAAAGAAAGGTAATAAGCAAATAAAATAAGCAATTCTTGATGAAAATCAATGTAGTAATATAACGTGTTACATATTAATACAAAAAAAAAAATTGCAATTACATACATACCTCTTGCTCATAATTTTCATATTCCAAAATAAATTTACAGAAAAGGTAGAAGTCTTCTGCAGTGCGTGGACGTTTTGATGCTGTTGACGACATCTAAAATAAGAAATAAATATCCACCATTCTAACAACATACTCCTCATAACATGTCTACATAAATGTATTGTTCTGAATACATTTCTTTCACTTCTCAATGACAAGACAATGGTAACGGCAAAGGAACTATGCACTCAGAAGTCACTGTTGCTGCCACGTGTTTATAGGTCTGATGGACAATGTCCATATCAACATAGAACCTTCAATAAATAGCATACTTAATTTTTACCTAACATAAAATTGATCAGAGATTTTATGTCTTCTTAACATCAGACACAGACTTCATGTTCAGACTGAATAAAAAAAAAGTTCAGCTACACTACAAAAATTCCTGAATTTTCCTGCAGCTCATTGGCCTAAGGAATATGATACACAAGTTTTAACTAAAAAATTTCTGCACTGCTCCTAATATATAACAACCCTGTGAAAGTGCTATGTTCACTGACCAAAAGTTGTATCTACCCCAATTAAAATGACCACCATTTTGTGTCATTCAGTGAAGGTGTGAAAAATTTTGAAGAATTCTTTTCACACAGCAAATGCTATTTTCCAATCCATAGTATTAAGTATAAGATGCAATTCCATTTATGCAAAAATTGCTATTATTCACAAACAGGAAATAAAAGGGACTGAAGAAAACAATACAGTTCTGTTAAACTGTCATGGCCTATTTTCATATAAATTCCTACAGCATAAATAACATGTATATAAAAATACATTATGATATGTATTTTACAAACTTGGTGTTTAAACCTCTTACAATCATCCAGTTAAAAAATTACAACAAAATTTTTATTTGTTTCAATATAAACAGAAAACTTACCTCATCATCATCATCTGCACTTGGAGATCTTTTTGCTTTTGGCGCTGAAAAATACAATTACAACAAACATAAATGTATAAAATTTATAATGACCAACAGCATTAATTATTATCAAAATGTATTACAGCCATTATATTAATATTGCATGTAAGAATAGATGGCCCACACAACATAGAAACATCTTAGGAAGAAAATCAAGAAAATAACAATGACAAAATTAACTATGTATTACTGTTTTTTGTAGCTGATCATAACAAAGATTACTTATAAGGACATAATCCAGTGGAATATATTTTATTCAATATGGTCAATGCATGCAGAGAAATTACAATCCACAATGAATATAGACAACTTACTTCCTCCATACAAGAATTTACCTTAACTAAAAGTTCTCAGTTATAATAAACACATGTATGCAACAGCAGGTAAGCTTTCTTGTGTAACTATTTTTGTGGTAATAATGTAATTGACTGTAAGTCACTGTCACAACTGGGTAATTTATATATGAATTAGAAACAAGTATTGTATTTATGTTATGACATGTTCTACATCCTTGGCTAATGTCAAATGAAATTAATATGGAATGTAAATAAATTCTAATTCTAAAACTTCTTTCAAGATGATGGCAAAATGTTTTTCACATTTTGTAATATTGTCTCACACTCCTAAATATGCATATAGTTAACCTTCAATTTAGGCTGAAATATGTAACTAACATTAACAACAAAGTAACAACAAGAAATTAAGAACCATAAGATGGCCAATAGCTGTAGCATATGGGAGAAGAAGTTACACATGCAATTTTATTTGGAAAACCTTATGGGTAAAAAAAACTTAATATAACTTCACTACATATTGATAATATAAAGTGGTTCATTACACACACTGCAAATCATATACTGCAATTTATTATAAAACGAAAACAGTTTGGTTGATGAGTAACACAAGACATTCTATATTTTGAATTTATCTATAATTCAGTAACCTGTTACACAGAATAAGCTGGATTTGTTAGTATTTTGGCTAATTACAGTCAAAGGACCCTAATTCAATGGGTTTGTGTAGGTTAAAATAATTATATTACGATTACTGACTATAAATGAAGCTCTCAATTAAAAAAACCTTACAAATGATCACTGAGTTATAAAGTTGTGTTTCTTGAATGGGTATAATGTTTAAAATTAAGTACTTTTGAAAATAAGTGCACAGAGATAATGACAATGTTGGCATGATAAAATGGCCTACTAGTCTACACAGTTCTGTGTTACATAGAAGCTTGAGTATGTTACACTACTACACAGCAGTATTTAAAATATTAGTCTAACATGTCTGGAATATCTGAGGTAAGGAATATACACTAGGCATTCACCACACTAATGCATAACCCAAGTAATATGACACTAACACAATAAAAGAGAACTCCATAAGCAGTATCGTGCACCAACATGTTTGAAAGGCTGGTAGGAATAATGTTTATTCGTGTACACATTAACCACATTCAAGTAGGGTTATGTCACATTTATGGATTGGTTATATTTTGGTATTAGATTTGAAGCAAGAAACACTTTCGGCATTCTACTAATCATCTGCTTCAAATACTACTACAGTTTCATTGTTTAAACCCACAGGTTTGGATAATATTATCCTTCCAAAAAGCAATTATTAGCTTTATTTCTGCAGCCAAATCTTAAACTGAGATTAATGTTTAAAATATGGTATGCCTTCATTGTCTAATATAATACAATACTCACTGTCTAGTTTATGTATCTTTCTTAAAAACAGCTAATTTTTAATCTAGTGCTCCTAAAATGTTGTACTAACTAATTTTTACTCATAAGCTGAACAAAAAAACTTTTGTTAATCATAAGCACTGTTATCAAACATATGTACGCTAAGAAGGGAAGATTTTTATGGTCCTACAAAAACCTATACATTGAAAAATTGTTGTGCTGTTATTATTACACACCAAATTTACAGACCTAAAATGTCTCAAACACTGGAATGTCGCCCCAAACTAACCTACTGGTTGTAGCTTACATGGCTGTAATAAAATCATACCTTTAAAAACAGTTTCAGTCATTTTCCGAAAACTGAAATTAAACAGTTCCTAGGCTGAATCCTACAACCGAAGGGGTTTCAGTAACGTTCTTTCCCAACGTATTACACACATAACTTTTGACACTAACTCCCTGCTTACTCCTATATGCTTCAATCTACAATCAAAGCCTCTACCCCAGTATCACTTGGCAACAAGTTTAGAACATGACGTCGCAAGCAGTGTTCACCTCCCTTATCAATTGAAGACCTATGCACTTGAACAATTCGAAATTATTATTAATAAAATTACTATCGGCGGCAAAAATTTTGAATTCAATTATTAGTTAGTATTATTAAATTATTAGTGTTTTATTTTTCACATAAACATAGCTAACGCAGCCAGGGTTTTCGTAAGGTTACCAGCACAGATTGAAACCCTGCTTCGGTCTTTGAAAAACGCAGTTCTCACCTCAAAAACGCAACACATTTGCTTTACAAAAATTAGTTAGTTAACGTTATTTCAGAAAATAATCGCTTTTTGTTAGAACACACTGGGTATATTAAATGTATCTGCGCTCGCGTATACACATGCACGCAGAACAAGGCGGATACACTTAAACCAACTGAAGCTAGCAGCACTTTTTAAAACCTCACAGATAATACTAACCATTGGCCAAATGGGGTGAAAAATTTGGCTGTACTGTCCAAGACGACAATTTCAATTAATTAATGCTGCAGTAATGTTTATCAACGAAAGAAAGTCTACCTATACAATGAATCCAAAAGAATGTTTATGCATCCCTCTTCACAAGTATTTGAGATATACTCAGCTGGACTATATCACAAAGATTTTCCTCAGCCCACAATTGTAAAAACCTGTCTCGTATGTAAAGAGGACAGACAAAACAGAAATGGGGTGTACTATAATGATAAACGACCTAAGAAAGTTACAATACTGGCTCTTTGCCACCACAGTCAGATTTTTGACAACTGGGATATATTACAAGGTTTAAAAGTTCTCTACTGAATTTATACTCAAACAATGAGTTACATAATACCACAAACATGTGAAGTGATATAAGAAAACTTGTGTAAACAAATTTTTCTCTCCCAAGATTTTGCCTTTTGCCATACTTACTGCATTTTAAAAAGAACTGCAAAATATTAATACAGGAATAACAATGGCTTGTGAATAATAACACAATGAAGAAGATAGAAAATGCTCACATTGCATAACAATTCTGGCACATCTGCTATATCTAACCTTTGTGAATGGCTGGAGAATTCCCTAAACAGTCTCTTGGGAGTACAGATACACATGAAGGTCTTCATATAAAGTGCTCACAATCATTGTGCAAATTTGACCAAAATTTGAATGCACTGACAAATTTTAGTGAAACCACCAGTATCAAGTTTCTGACTCAGGGTATGTTCTTGTGAACACCATAAATTAAACTTTGGATTCCATAAAATGCGGGTATTTCTTGACTGTGCGACTATCAGCTTCTCAAGAAAGACCTTACCCCATGGAAACAATTAAAATGTTAAACTACATAAGCTTTAAATGGGAGTGTTTCAATTACCACATTAAGCACATACTGTTGTCTCATTCTGGAAAAAAGAGAGAGAGTTTACATTCCTCTTGTGATCAAACTCCACAGAGGATGATTAGTGTACAATGAATTGGAAAGGATGTGGAAGGAAGCAGTCATGCCCTAATTTTAAGTGCTGTCCTAGCATCTGCCTGGACAGACCGAGGAAAGCCACATAAATCCTGTCAGTAAAGCCAGTATTCTGGTTGAGATTTTAACCTGGGACATTCTGAATTCAAAGCAAAAGTGCTGACCACTTGACAACTTTCGGTGGTTAATTACTCAACATCATAACACAACGGAGAAGCATCCCCAGGAATACCCAACCCACCATGAGCATGAAAGTAACAAAATGTAGGCATTTGCTAATAATTTAGGGAAGGGAAAACCAGAAAGGAGACTTGGGTACAAAGCATACTGCAAACCTAACCACACTTTAATGCCACATCCAGCCTTCACTGTGGCAGAACAGCTGATACAAATACTGTGGTCATACTAGGTGCAATATATTGTGAACACATCACCAGAGAATTATATAATATGTTAAAATTCTTAATATTTTATTTTACATTTATAAGTACCATTGGGCTCCTTTTCTCAGAGCAAGCCAGAAAATTAACTCATACATTTTTTCATACTACACAGACAAGTGTGGATATTCTCACGCATAAAATAAAATCAGCAATGACATTCGAAGAGGCTACCTGCATCAGATTTGCATCATATTCTATTTCTGTAATGCTAATAGATATATGATGGATATTAGAATGATTACACTAAATTGATTATTTAGACTGATGAGAAATCAGTTATGGCCTATTTAGAAACATTTAAGAATTTGTGCGGGATCTTGCAACATAACCTACATAACAGCTGCATTAATTTATACAAAATAAAAACTGAAATTTACAGTTCTGATGGTGGTGAACATGTTGATAATGGTCTTCTGAGTTCTGATACCATGTAGTTTGTAGGCAATATCTTCCTCTGAAGCACCGGTAACATCCCACAAAACTATACTGCATCACAACCCAGAGAACCAGTCACACACACAAAAAATACATTTATAAAATCTGAAACAACATGAAACCAAACATGTTCAGATGTGCATAAAATTACTAAACACAGTAAAATCTGAGTATAATAGTACAATAAACTTTTTTTAAACTGACAAATTATATTTCTAATAAGAATGCAATAACAATATTAATAATTTAATTGGCTTTCTAGCTGTTGATGCAGTAGACTAACAATAAAGAACTGAATTTAAGATTTATTCCTCTCACTGAATTTTTGTCAAACAAGTACCACATGGCCTGTCTAAAGTGATATTCACAAGCATAAAACAATTGGTCATCCTACTTATTATTATTATTATTAGTGTTCTGTCTGACGACAGGTCCATATGAACAGGATCCTTTCATCCTTTTCTCGGACTGGGACCTGATCCAGAAGTGGTTTGCCATTGCCTTCTTCTGTGTGTGAATGGAGTAATTGTTGGGATGCCATGGAGAAACCGGGGAAGCCCCCGGAGGAAAACTCCGTGTTGCCTAGACCACGGCCTTGCCCAACACAGGTTATAAATTCGGGCACTATCAATCATTTACGTGGTTACGTAAATTATCCCTTATTGGCTCATTATACTGGTGTTTATTATACTAAGATTTTACTGTACAGTGCTATGCACCTAAAAACAAATCTTTTAAAATAAAACATAAATCATACACCCTCTATAAATATCTACAAATACCCTAATATGTGTCAACTGCTTACAAGTGTAACTCGAGCATGTCTTTGTCATTTATAATACTGTACAGAGTGTACAATTTAATATGCAACCCAACAACAGTCGTGTGCTATGGCACAAAAATGAAATGTGACACTCTCTCCCAAGTTCCTTGTAACATTCGAGTCAAGGTCAACCTAATTGCTAGGCCACTGCTCATGCCAGTCTTACAAATGCTGTGCAGGTTCAAACATGGTGAATTCACAAGCAAAATGTGTGTCTGCTCTCAAATATTACTTTGAACTGAAATTGTTTGCTGTTGTTTGTGAAGCACTTAAGAATGCATATCCTGACAAGGAACATCTGCTGTAAAGCTGTTCTGCTACGTTCTTGACAACTAAAAACTAAGAAACAACTCTCTGTTTCCTTGTACTCAGGTCAACAAAGCTCACAAATATTGTTGTAATTAGGGTTGCAATTTAAGTTGAACACACTGTATGTAATTAAATTAATATTAACCTTTAATGTATGGCTTTTTAAACACCAGGTGTGAGAGCCAAGAGTCTTATTTAAATACCTTAATAGCTTCCAAAGCAGAGAATAAAGTGCATTTATTACATTTTTAGCTCCAGTTTGTTACGCATTTCTATGGCAATATGGTTCGAAGCAACAGATTTCTTCACATCTTCCCATGTCTACACTTTTCAAGAACGACAATTCCGTTAACAAAAATGATCCAAACTATTATACATTATATAATCTACATATTTTTTACTTGCCTATCTAAAATATTATGCCCTTCTGAACATATGGCTGTGGAAAAAGATAAACTACTTTTAGAATGCAATACATCACTAAGAAAAACAGACGTCTTGCAAGAAAAATGTACAAATTACGTAACGTTTCTGGCTATACACAAAACTTAAAATCTGTTTATGAAGAATATGACATGTGTAACTGCAAATATAGCAACAACACATGCTAATGTAAAAAACACAACAAGAAAGATGAAAGATCATGGGCTACATAAGCTGCATATTGACAACATTTTTGCTCATCTAACTTACTTGACAAAAGAGAAAATTCAATATTGCAAGTCCTAACAGAAAGGTTATAGGTTAAGCAACAGGATCAGCTATCATTGAACAAATGACAAAACTAGGCTGACGACAAGATGAGGCGATGGTCTGGAGAGACACAAACAGTGACAAATATATGTAATCCTCCAGTAAGTAATGAATTATTTACTGAGCATGGTAAAGTTATAAACCCAAAAATTATACAGAACCACAACTGACATGTGGAATATGAACAAAAAAAGTGACGGAACAGCCAAAAGTTTCTCGATCCAATGACATACCTAAAACATCTTTTGTGAATGTTACATTTTAAAATTCTGAACAGCTTCCTCCTCCTGAGATTGTGTAGTGCCAAAATAAGAGAACTGTGAGTCCTGATACTAGAGGTTAAACTGCTGAACTATGTCCGTCAATGCTCACAGTCTAAAAAATTCACCTAACAACCGAACTCTCACTCATGACGTAGGCATACACACCAGGCTGCAGTTTTTCTGCAACAGCCAGTACGATGAGGAGGTCAGGTTCCTCCAGATCCAGGACCTGTGCTAGGTATCTGCGGTGTTGACGTTTTGCACAGTCATTTCTGCAAGCATAATCAACAACACCACATTTTAAAATACCTGTGTGTGTTACAAACTTCTCTTTTATAATTCTGTGTAAAGAAAGCTGAAGTAATAAGCATGCAAACCAACTAAACAGAAGGATATACAACCCTGGGAACAGCAATAAAAGTCCTGTAATGAGAGATGGGGCAAATTCTTTCTTACAAAAATATGACTTAAAATTCTCATCTGACAAGAAATGAAAAGTTTCACTTTAGAAACAGTGTCCACTATCGAACAAGTTTTAACAGCTATTCCAAGGGTGCGGAAACTTTCTCAGAAAACAGCACAAATTATTGAAATGATGGACAATGACATGGGTCAGTGGTGGTGTTGCCTAGACCAGTGGTATTCAACCTTTTTTTGTTTGCGTACCCCCCGATATAATTTCTCCTCAACTTTGTACCCCCAAAGCTGTTGGTGTATAATTCAAGTTATACACCGTATATAATCTACATCTAAAATAAATTAAATAAATTACATTACTGATTATTCAGTGTTTATCATAAAATAATATATATTTTTTTAAATTTCACGTACCCCCTAAGATGTCTTCGCGTACCCCAGGTTGAATACCACTGGCCTAGACCACAGTACTGCAAACAGTTAGTGTCTGTCTCTTTTGAACACTAGGTACTTATAATTCAAAGCCATCACCATTAAAACTACTAAAGACCATGTTACCAATAACAATAAATCTTAATGAACAAATATGTGAAACGGTTGCAAATTCGGAATAAACTCCTGTAAAAAAAATACTATTACCTCATCCAACAAACAAGATTAAGAAGACTAAAGGCTAAGGAATTTAGTTTTTGCTTGAACAGCTGTATGTATGTCGACCAGAGACTTGATGGGAGATGCCTCATGTCCTCCAGAAAACCACACACAAGATGTGCCCCCTCTTTCACAGGATGGAACACACTTCTGGAAGAATAAAAAAACATATGTAACTGTAAATCAGGATAACTACAAAGTAGGATTTCAACCTAAAAATAAAAACATATGGAGCCTCCACTCCCTCTGTATCTCTCTACTGAAATACAGCGCATTAATTGATAAGGCTGAATACAAGTCACGTCCTGGCTTCTGGCAGAAACTACTTTACAAAATGTACGTTGATTTCATTGATTCATGGAGAGATACTTGACTTGTATTTCAACAATCTTGAAAAACTATTATTTTTCAAACGTCAAACAAGACTGAAATATCATTTCCTTTTTTTTCTTTTTGACATAATAAGAGGGTTTTAAGTGATAATGCCTATAAAGAATAATATACAGCACAATGTGTATGAGTCCATATACCACAACAGCACACAATAAAAGTAAAATTCAGCTACTGAGCCACTGACAATGCAAAGACCATTTGCAAAAGACTGGGCACTGAGAAAAGATGATGGGAATTGTCACGTGTGTGGAGAATGGTGAGCGGTGTGCAGCTTACAAGAAACAGTGATGATAACATAATCACATCAGTCATCACATCAACCCTGGATGATGGAGGCTGTGAATTATCTCAGAAAACTTCAGACACCAATTTAATGCTCATGTAGATGATGAGAAAGTCACTTACTCGTGCAGCGAATGTTCTGGCCCTGGTTCTTGAACCTGCCCTTCATCATGAAACTGATGGTATTCCCTCTGAGGCACCTGCCATCTACGATGGTGGAGCGGAGTTTGTTTTACTGCTGCCGCATGAATGCCTCGTGTCAGATCCACTGCAGTTACAGGATATGGGTTTGCAGCTAACTCTGTGGAGCACAGTTCTCGACAACCATACTCATTCAGGAGCAGTCCCTGAACACACATAACATGCACCAACCATGAGACAGACCGTATAGACTTTTGACATAAATACGTCTATAAGGAAGGGTCATTCGGCAAAAAGGGGGAACAAAAAAGTGGAACGAAAAAGTGTAACCTGGTTACCTAGGAAACGTCGTGTTTACTCGGCATTGTTGTTACCTAGGAAACGTCATCTGTTTACTCGAAATTATTGGTACCTAGAAAACGTCATCTGTTTACTCGGCATTTTTGTTACCTATAAAACATTTCATTACTTTACCTTACATTACATTACTTTACATTACATTCAGCTACCACAGACCCATCTTAAGCGTAACCAATTCAAGTTACATAAGCAAAGTCTTAATCAAACTTTACTCAATTGAAAAAGCATGTATAAAGGAAATATTTAGAATAAAGCCAATATATAAACTTCCTTTCCGTATAGACGTATTTACGTCAAGTTCTCCGGAACCATAGTTCCACTATCACTTTTTATCACTTCACACTTTAATCATGTATTAGTAGTTCTGTCTGGACTGATACCGATAGGTCAAAGTTGAAAATGTTGGGTGTAACAGTGGAATATTAGCTCCAGAATTCCTTACAACATTTTGGATGCTGTACTTCGGCTGTAAATTTCCAACTCCTTACCATACTGTCTGCAGCATTTAGTTTATTGCAAGATTCCAAATGTTGATTATTTTAACCCCTTTACTGTTGGTGAAAAATAAAGTGGTTTATCTGTATAATATTAAATACCAGTATAATTATCTGAATTTGGTCACAGGTTCACAATCTATACACAGATCCTTCCTTGTACATGCAAATATATAATATTCTCACTTTTAAAACTATATGTATACGTGCAACAATTTTTTAACCTGAAAAACTAGATGAACAATTCTGCCTTTAATAAACCTTTCTACTCATACCAACTAATGGTTTAACACAAACATCATCAACACAAAAGGAAAAACAAGTCATTTATAATAAAAAAATCATTGAAAATTGCAGTTTCAGTATGTTCAGATTTTGATATTAAACTTTCTT
>NW_019059879.1:239965-256699 GCF_000696155.1 Zootermopsis nevadensis | reverse complement strand
AAATTAAGTTACGAAATTTTTATTAAAACGTTTCTTATATATTGGCTGGGCCGCAAAAATATTCGTTGTGGGCCGCGAGTTTGACATGCTTGATGTACACCCTATGTTCTATTACCATCCTCTTCTTCCAACAAAATTGCCATAATGGCTAAATCTTCAATGGAAAATGAAAACTGAGCTGTCATAGCTGAACGACTTCGATTCACGACGTGTATGTATAAATGGAGAGGCTTTTTTCTCGGGTTCGTGTAGTTACCTTTACGTTCATATATAAAGAGACATTTATACGTACCGCTGACCCCATCTGCAATCATGGTAGCTTGCAGTTTGCTGCTTCTCTGCATTGTATCTTAGATATAGCGCGTTGTACGCAGTCCTCAATTACTGAATTAGATTTGGGGATAAAGATGACCATATTGAAAATGAAAAATTCTAGAAAGGTAAAAAACATGACCCATAACCATACATACAATTTTTTTGGGTTTTCTTTAAGTAAACAAAATTTGGCATTGAAACAAGTCTTTGATGTGCTCTACAAATTAAAAGCTCTTGAAAAAGAAAATAAATACTACTACTACTACTAGGCCTGATTTTTAACATATTGAAAACTGTAAGCAACAAAATATCACAACAGAATTTCAATCATGTGACCATGATTCCAGCATGCTAACCACGTGATATAACTTATATTATAATCTATTAAGTTGAATTACTAAAATAGAATATTAAGAGTGCATTTTAATAAAGTTTCAATTGAAAGCGTCTTCCAACTTTTATTTCCATCATCCTGGCATTTACTCTAATTTTCTCTTAGGTCCAAATATTTTCCTTGACACTGTTTCCAAACACCCTCAATGTATGTTCTCTACTTAAGGTGAGAGATGAGGTTTTATAAAATACAACAGATAAAATAGTAGTTTTGTATATTTTAATCTTCAGCCTTCTAGATAGGAGACAGGGAGATAGATGACTTTTAACTGAATGGTTACAAGAATTCCCCACATGCAATCTGTTCCCAACTTCAGCATAAATGTAATTTTTCATCTGTTAGATTCATTCCCTAGTGTCTGTGCTTGCCACATTTACAAAGGGTTTAGTAGCTGTTCTCGAGTTGCTACATGTACAGAAGGAAGAATAAATGCACAGATTGTGATATTAATAAGCACCCTGAAGGGATGTACATGTGCCCAAGACCATATATGGCCAGTAAATCTCCAATAATTTCTTTTGGAATAATCTTAGATAAAATTTGTTATTAAGTGCTGAACCATAAATAGTGTTTTAAAAATACAAGAAGAGGTGATTAGAAGCATTAGGTAAATAGCTTCAAAGCTGCAGATTCAATGCAGAGCTGGAATTCATGGGCATAATTTCCACTTGTCCATTGTTAGTTTTGTCAGCAATTCTGTGAAATCATTTATATAAAGAAACCTGTCAGGAAAATTATTGACAAATATGTATGGCAATAACAGAGACACGTAGGGTTTTAATTGAAAACAAACTTTATTTAATGTTTCTTTTGCAATGGAGGTTCTTAAATAAAAATGTTTATTACTTGACTATATGAAATAGTTTCTTGCATTGCTTCCCAGGATCCCTTCAAAGTTATTGTGATTCCAACCAGTTACAGAAACTCAGCTAATAATAAACGAAAGTCAGACACTGCAAAGAAAGATGACATTTATTGTTAATGCATGCCATTTTATAATATTTTTCTGCATTTTTGGACAGAATTAAAAATGGACGAATCTTAAATAAAATGTATTTCAATGAAAGCAGAGTCTAGTATTTATGGATACATAAGCAAATAATTTTAATACAGTTATTTCTTCTTCAGGAATAATTAGAATCTTTTACTGCCATTTCCATTTTATATGGGCTAACTAATTTATCCCCCCCCACAAATATTAAAACAAAACTGATGTCATACTTTTAAGCCAGGAGAGAGAAAAAAGACTTGTGACACGTTAGGATTGCCATCTTTCATTCTAAGATAAGTTTGTTTCTTTCAACTGTTACATAGCAACAGTTTAAATGAGATATTTCTCTAAATACTTTATACTGTAAATTAAAAATTTTTAAAAATAAATTAAAAAGGGGTTGTTACAATTAGCATGGATATGACTGAAGGTTGGAGACATGTAGGTACAGAATCAGCTTTGGAAGGCACAACGTTTTGCCCGCTGTTCACAGTAGTACGCTGCTGCGCACTATGTTCCATTCCTGGGAGCACCAGCCTACTGAGGATTCACACAGAACTCCATGTTGGAGCATTCTCACTAACATATGTGAAAAACATCAATACATTTAAGATTATGGTTATGTATGACTTTTACTGCAAATAACAGATATTACCAGGTACTTTATACTTTTTATATGCCTGTTACATATAATGATGAATACAACTTTCATGAGTGTAACACTTCCATACTGTTCGAACACGCACAGTTATGCTTGAACGTTCCAGTTCACTTTTCATAGATTGGTCTTGTTTGGCATGATTTATTTTTATTGACTGGAAAATTGTTAGGAATTAACAAAAAGGAAAGGCAGCCCATATTCATGTTGGTCTATTATAACTTCTCTAAAAGAACTTGTCAACAACATGAAAGAAAAAGAGAAAGCAGAATCACAAATAGGTCTCTGGCCATCTTCCCAGGCAAAACAGTACATTCTAATTAGATTAATATAAAACAAAGTAGTATCACAATGACAATTTGTACCGTCAAAATATCATCCAAATTGGCAAACAAGCATATTCCCAGTCTCCCACTGCATTACAGCCTACTATAAAATCCTTGAAACAGTAGTGAATCGCTAGTAGGCCTAGTGATTCCAGTAATACTACTATAATTTAAACAACAACTTCAAGTGTGGATTTATTTACACAATCCAACACTAACATTGGCTCCATACAAATTAAATATTTCTTCTATATTATCTAACACATCAAACCCAGTTTTTTTCCTCTTTTGGTTTTAGTGATTTAAAAAATCTACTCAAACAAATTTGCAGGGAAACCGGCTTGAAGCACAAGTCAACATTCCCTTTTGAATATGAGGCACAAATCAATTTAAGTTAAATACATGTAAAAGTATCAAGAATTGAAGACAAAATGTACATATTCAATCTTGACATTTACTGTCACTATTAATAAACTGTGCTAACTGTATATATGTTACAGTATATTATTGGACACCCAGGATGCATCCTGTATTGGTTCAGTACATTGGATTATATATCATAGTTTTTTTTTTCAGTATTTTTTCTCAATGTATTAAAGCTTTCAATAAAAAAGTTGCACGAGAAACAGTGACAGAGCAGTATTAAAAGAACTGAATAACCATACTTCAATTTTATTCTGCAGATAAAATATGAATCACTTTCGAGAATGGGCACAAATTCATCTGAAAGGTACTAAGGCTACACTTAGACCAAATTCAATGCAGAGCTAATACAAAATGTTACCTGGGTAGCATTATTAATACCTTATGATTCACTATAAAAGCACAATATTTTCAACCGTTTACAAAGAATTATTAGTAACCAATGACCTTTACGTATCTCTTGTATCATAGCTATACATTACTGCAACTTGTATTCAAAAGGTTGCATACATATTTTGCAGTGCTGTACAGATGTTTGAAAATTGCTTTACAATTACCAATTCCTACATAATCAGTTAAAAAAAAAAATAAAAAAAATATTAAGCAGCTACCAAAAGTCTCCAAAAGGGAAGGCAGCCAGCACAAAAAAAAAAAAAAAAAAATATTAAGCAGCTACCAAAAGTCTCCAAAAGGGAAGGCAGCCAGCACTGCCTACTGTTTCTCTGTTTTTCTGGAGCACATTACCATCTCAGGCACTACAGGTAAGTTTGTTCATCTTATTGCTGTGGTACAAACGTTTCCATTTCTCGGACGTGCCGAGGCATCTTTGGGATCTCTACGATGAAAGAGCAAAACCGATCTCCCCCCTCCCCCAACATCTTTTTAAAGCTATTCTACTACTCTACAAACATTTAATTTTGACTTAAGGCAACATTTGTCCTCCCTTGCCTTTCAAATTTCTCTCTTTCAGATCAACAACACCCTACAAGACATACAAGATTTATCAGCAGTATATTATAAACCATAAGAATCTACAGGCTCATTACTGGTAATTTCAAGACCTCATCTTCTGAAATTTACGTGACTTTGGTAAATCGTTTTATGTCACAATTTTAACAACGCATTTTCGAAGTTAAAGCATTATATTCTCCCATTTGACGTGTCTTCTTTAAAGTGTTCTAAAGTCATTTTAATACGTTTAAATGACAAACTTTTTATAATCTGACAGCATACAAAACCAGGCTATGTATCTCCAGACTGTCTTCTTCCATTTCTAATGGTTACTATATGGCATGCTGGTATAGAGGAAGACTATAAGTAATTGCTACTACTCATAAATGTCCCTAAATCCTTGTAAACTTTGGGCCATGGGGTAATATTCTATTTAGAGTGTCACAGTCCATATTAACCTTAGCCCAAACACAGCCAAAATGTGGCAAAATGATATCCTATAAAAATAAGCAGCATATCCTGATGTTGATGTCTGTCTCTAAGTTATTATCTACAACACTCACTGCACAAATGTTATTTATGATTTCCATAAAAAAAGAAACAAACACTAAAAAGGTTCTATAAAAATGTGATGCTATCCACTGTATGCTAGCTTTCATTTCCCGAAGGAAAATGTCTATATACAATTAATATATTGAGCCTTTTATTCACGTGATCAATAAAGAACCAACTGACTAATCTGCAATATTATCAACAGTAGGTATATGTAACAATATATAACAAGATGCTATTTATCAAAAGTCTTTCCCAGCTGAACGCCTACACTACTGACAGAGGCCTCGTGGGAAGCAGGCCTTACTACATTTTGATTTGGCTGGCTAGTCAAGTTTTGTACCCCTGCAAGAAGCCCTACAAGTCAACCTGCTAACCTTAGTTTCACAGCTGATTCCTCTTTGGTAATATAAGAAATGATCAGTTGAGATTCTGCATCCTGGCTGTTAACATGTGTGGCCCAAAAGAAGAATATGTAGCTGGTCTAACACTACTTATTACAATTGGTTTGCTGCGCTGCGGCTCGGATATCCTTAACTTTCGCGCCTCTCGCCTTAAATAATCACGTAAAGCCGACGATGTGATCGATTGGTTTACTCTGCCGTCTGCTTGCATCATAATTTTTTCACTATCGGCTTACATCGCATTAAGAAACAAACATGTGTTTCATTAATACATTAAGATGGCACAAAATTTCAACTAATTCTATCTTGTTTTCATGAAATGAATGAGACCTGCGCATTATTCAACAGATGGCACATTCGCTCCGGCGTAGTCATCGAGACGCTGCCGTCAGTCTCCTCTCGTTTAAGACCAAACCTAACAATATGCTAGTACTGTCTTTAATTCTTCAATTACATTTGATATTATCAATGTCTAGCTCCACACATGTGCAATACAGCAGTTGCACTCCACGTATAAGGCAATCTCTCTCTCTCCCCCTACCATCCAACCCCACGACTGTTCTTGCAACCAACACTTACAGATTTTAAAAAAACTGTTTTTTTGAGAAAAAGTACATAAGGAAGAAGATACACAGAATAAGACGAGATGATAAAAGAATCTGACAGATCAAAGAAATGAGCCACATTCTACATCCCAAGGACAGGAGAAATGGAGGAATAATATTGCACAGTAAAAGGTAAGAGGGTGGCAAAGACACAAAGAAAGTGTGCTACAATATGAGCAGATGCGGTCATATCACAGACTTTACAGTTTCTGTACCAGTTCTCTCATCCCAGGTATTCTTGTCCACTGACCCACTGACTAGTACTCCGCACTCAAGTCACTTACTAAAGCCTGATTTGAATCTTTCCCCATAGAATTTTTATAAAATTAGCTATGTGACAAATACCTTACTTTATAATGATGTAACTTCTTTTCAAAAAGATATAATATTCATATATAAAAATAACAAACTGAAAAATCTATTTCAAAACTTAAAGAAGCAGCATATTGTAACATACAATTATGTTAAAGAAAAAATAAAATAAACAAACAAAATAAACACCAAAACGTAATAATTTTCATATTAGATTGCATAAATTAATTCATCCAACTAAATTTATGTAGATATTATAGATGTACCCTACTTTAGATGCCCTATTAAATTAATATGAAATGCACATACATACAAAAAGTAAACATACATAAAACAAAATAATAAATATGTACAGTAGGCCCTACTTTTGCATTGCAAAACATTTTCAACAAACTGCAAGTTTTCCTTATTAAGGAAATGGCAGTATTAGCATAATACAGACCTAGATCAGAAGCTGAGAGCAAGATCCTAGTTAAAAATTTTGAAAAAAACAAACAAAAAACTTAATTGTAATGCTGCTGAGATTCAATAAATCCTGTGACAAACAGCAAACAAACTGCAACAAAAATGTTAATAGCTATGTCTCAAACTTGAGTTTACCGCATAAAACAAATGACATTCACCTTCAATGTGATTAGTTCTTCTCTTTCACATGTGTGAGCCACCACTGTGCATTTTGTAGCAGGCTAAAAGTCTTTGGTAACAAGAAACGTAGTTTCCCTATTTAAAATTGTGATGACTCCAGTCCATATACAATATTAATATATACAACACAGAGTTATCATTGACCAGACTGACTATTGACATATTGACATCCCATGGCATGCTGAAAACTTGGCAGGAATAATAAGCACTGTGTCGGCAATGGAGAGCGAGAGAGCTGCCTTTATTGCTTCTCTGTCTTGCTGTCGGGCCCAGACCACCTGAACGTACACAAATTGAGCAAAACCTAATGAACGCTGCTAGTCTGACTCTGATTTATGATGACTGTGACTTGGCAGGTGGCGCAGACGGAGCGCCGGCCGGAGTCGAGCCTCCGGGGTTTGGCGTCCGCGACGGAGGTGTTTGGGTACCGCCACTTGACCCGTGACTTCCGTTGGAGCCTGAGCCTCCAGACCCCAAGGCCTGACTCGTGTCCATACCCTCATTGGCGTGCACTACCGTGTTGAAATATCGTTCTGTCAGAAAACAATATTTTCATCTTATAATAATGCAATTGTGAGTCACAGGACTTTAAACTCCAGTGCGTCTTGGTTCAAGTTATTATTCCCAGATTACACAGAATTTTCAGAATAATTCGATTTCTGACAACACAAATTAAGAAAATCACATACCATCATCCATGAGAGCGCCAGCATTAGGTTCTGGGTTGTTAACGTTCCCAGACATCAGAGGTGTGATCATATTATAGTCTTCATCCAAGCTGATGAATGGAGCATTCCAACGAGGAACGGGCGTAGAACGAGGAGTAGTACGAGGCGTTGTGACAGGAGAAGTGAAGAGGCTAAGGTTGGTAGGACTGATCACACCTGACACAGACATGGCACTGACAGGGCTGATACTTGGGTAGCTGAACAACTGCAAAGAAACAGACATGTAGAGACAGAGTTTTACTCTCTAGTGCACGAAGAAGTATTGATTAGAAACATAATTTGTAAACAGTTGACTAATAAAGAGACTGCATGCCACTAAAAGTCTCAGTATTATTTTCAGTCTCTAGTTGACTCTGTACCAAGCTGAATGAGATCAGGAATTCTGGATATCGTATTAAAGATGCCAGGTATTGAAATAGTCTTTTCAAGGGCGAACATATTAATTCATATTTTGCCTAATTAACTGGTTTTCTTCACAGAACAAAAATAATTCTAAAATATGTGCGTTTCTTACAACTAAACTGTTTTGTTTACATTCAGATTCAGACACAGAAACTTTAAATCAGAATGTCGATAGGCAACAAATCACGGAAAAATAAAATAAATACTCGCTTCCTTCATACTTCTAGCCTTGCAAATGCAACACAAATAATACAATGATAATGTGGATAATGATACTAATGGCTGCTTTTTGTTCATAAACAAAAGATACTTTAATGCTCATGCGTTGCAGAGAAACAATAATTATATATTCTGTTTTGAATATCACAATCTACATATTTTGGTATTCATTTCTGATTGCTGTTGGTATGATTACCACATGGAAATTTTAAACATATAGTTGAATAATATACAACTGCAAAATTTAAATGGGTGTTTGTATGAATACGCACTGAAAAAAATCATGCGAACCCCAGGACTCAAACTTGCACATGTGAAGTTTGTATTAACGCTAGACTTCTATTCTGCCAACTTGTCTACCAATGAATATGGATGATCAAGTGAAGTACAGTTATCACCTTTGTTCTTCTGTGGAATCTTGGAAAAGTAATTAACATAAATCCATGTTTTTCTTCAAACAAGGCAAATATTGGTGTGTTTGATTAAGAGCTAATAAATAATTAATTGCAATTAACAGACAGTAGAGAACTGCCACACATGGACAAATACAAGGAGATTACAAATGACTGTGAATTATGATGCCAGTTGTATGCTTACATCACTTCTGGTTTCAGATACACGATTCATTTTTGTAGCGTATTGTAAACATAAATAAGGAATGTGACAGAAAAGTATTATATGGTCTGACTGAGGAAACAAGTTTAATCCTACTAATAAAAATCCTGCTTATATCAAATGATTTTTGTTCACTTTCATCATATAAATCTGGTAGTGATAACAGAATAATGCACAGTATGAAGAGATGAAGCAACATGGAATAAAGGTTAAAGGTAGCCATCTTCAGACTCGCTGTAGAAACCCCAAATCCTAATCCTACTCAGGAATAAAGTTAATCTTCACCACAGAAAGCCAGAAATAAGGAAAATGTACTTACTTGGCCTGGCTGAGCATGGATGTGAGTGAACGCATACTCTCGACTGACAGAGAAGGGACTTGTCACAACTGTGCGACTTGTGGGTATAACTTCTACTGAGGACGAGGAGGAAGCAGCTGCAGAACTGGCAACTGCCACAGGTGGTGATGGACTCAGGGCATTATTTGGCCCCCGACTATCTCTTGGAGATCCTTCTCCCCCTCCCATGGGTGGCGTGCTTGAGGCCGGTGGGGAGTTAGCAGTTGTTACCGTCAACTCCCCTACATAACATAGAAACAGCTACTATAACCTATTTTACAATACAGATTTGCAGAGCTGAACCTAATTTAACATTTAACTTTGAATGCCATACATAAACCACAGAGCAAATATAAACACACAGAATTCTTATTTCTGGTTAATGCTCATAAATACAATAACCTCAAAGTATGCTCATTGATGCAGATGAAGAAACTTAAGAAGAAAGCAGGCAGCATGGTCGTTATTATTGAGGAGCATGAGTGGAGCAGAACTTACAGAAAATCAATATTAAAGTAGTTTTGCCACATTACAGGAATGGAATACCAACAGCAAGTACAGATCTGAAACTAAATTGAAGATCAAAAGTGAAGTGGCATAATAAAGTGAAGAGATTATGGGCAGGTGGTAATAAAAAGAAATATCTCTCAGTATCTAACAAAACAGGAAATACACAACAGAAACGATTATGTGCTTTTAATACAACCTAACCTAAAAATGTGTGTCAGCCATAAATTACAGTAGCCTCTGACATCACAAAGCAGAAGCCATGACAAACACTCAGACAACCAAATGGGCTCTGATATTATCCAAACTTTGTATTTCATGAATAACTTAAAAATATATTTAATTTTTCGTGGCTGAAAGTATAGCCAGAAGCCCTGTAGTGTGTGGATTTAAATCCCATATGATAAAAGTTAAATCAAGTTCTGGAAATTATATAACAATAAATTTGTATCCACTATAATAAATACTTGACATAAGTGAGGGCAATAAATCATACATCTGTTAATGGTATTTCCAAGTTCTTCAAAGTACTCAGAATTATATGGGGATCACTAACATTTACATGTACATTTTATTGAGAACACCAGAAATCATACAAGTTCACATACGATCTGTTCCTAAAATACAACATAAATATTCACAAACCTACTGATAAGTATCTGTATGCTACAATTATAAAAGTATTTTGCAACAGTAATATCAACATTAAATTACAATCTCTCAACAAATGATTTTCCTAGTCCTTTCTTACAATTATCTACAATTTATTAAATAAAGACATTAAACTTAAACATGCCAATTACAAAACATCAGAAAAGTCAAGAGTGTTATGCCGAACTACATAAAAATGTGGAATATATTATATTTTCAGAAAATAGGACCAAAAAGAATTATACATTTTTGTTTCAAATTTTTAATATACCAACAAAAATTAAATTACTGATATGTGTGTTTATAAAAAAAACATAATCATACTGTAAAAATGTTGTTTATATAGTTGTAATGATTATTATACTGAGTTATCTTGGGTCACTTTCCATCATTCATAAGAATTAACTTCTTCATAATAACAACATACAAATGACACTGCAGCTAACGTAAGAACTTATGACATGAACTACAGAAGCATAGAAGTCCTCCTATTTGTGTGTGATCTAACATAAAAATATGTAAATGACTTATGAAAGTCTATCATTTACTGACATCTAGAGTCTGATATATTTTCTGAATGACCCAAATTAACTCAGTTCAGTAACAATGGGACAGAAGAAGAAATATTGTCCCGAATTAACTCATGTTATTTTTTAGAACAAAATCATCAATCTGAGATAACCCAGGATAATCAGGGAAGCAGTTAAGTAACTGACAATACATATAATTTATGTTATGAATTTACTGGCACGTCCAAAAAGGAAGTACTTGTGTTCATGAACAATTTGTAGTATTACACGTACACATCTTGAATAACTGTTTCTTCTCGACATGCCATTGAATATGACTCAAAGTAGACATTTACTTTACTGCTGGTATGTCAGAGATGTACTGATGAGGATACTTTAGAATTCTCTTTCCACTGGATTTGAAAGTGGTCACTTTATTTGTACTTAGACTGTTTTGTATTCTTAACCATACTGTAACTGGAGTGCATTTTGACTCGTATTTATGGTTTCAACAGCAGATAGCAATTTCAGTTTCAACCTGATAATGGGTTTTGTTGTTACTCTTGAAGAAAATGTTTCTGTATTGCTGCTTATAACAGTTGAATGAGTTTGAAATCTGAAATTATCAAATCTTCTAGTTCTGTAAAGAAATTCACACACACACACATATTCTTCTACAATCTTTTGCAATCAGCTTCTAACTGAATGACATTGATGGTTATGCCAAAATAAACTTCATTATTGTCATAGCTTCCAGTGTGGTATGTTTTCTTAAATGGTGATTCTTCCCAGTATCAATTTCCATACAAAAGCTATTTGCTTCATGCTGACTTGAACATTCTCTGTAAATTATAGCAATCTAAGCTTTTAGCTCATATCATGGTATCAAAATTCCGTCTGAAGCACATAACTTACGTGAATAATCTGGCGATTTTGCCTTTCTTGTATTTTTTCAAAGTTTACAGTTTCAGATTCCTAAGAATTATTTAGTGATGCTCATCTCAAGCTAAGTAAATCACATATATATTTCTGGTTTAAGATGTTCAATGTGTTGCTGGATGTGTTTCCACATGAAGAGCAGTGCAGCAGTCCGCCTTCCATCCAGCCCTGAACCTGCCGGAGAGGCAAGAGAGTCTTATAAGGCTGCCGGTTACGGAGTCAGTAGTTGTTCCTACTTCAAAATATCATTGACTCAACTATATATTAATCAAGTTATATACATTTTTTTTACTGAACTTTGAATCAACTTATTGTCTATTATTCATTCTTTTAACCAATTAATATTTCTAAGGAATTATGCACATGTACTAGTATTTTTATGTGGAATACTACTTTAAGTTGGTTCTGAAACTCCTAACTAAAATGCAAGGCTATGTTCTTCTCTGCTTGTGAAGATTGGGTAATGGTCACAGATATATGAGCATGCGACACTCCGTTGCTGCTTAAGGAGAAAAAAACTGTACATGCTACAAATTCATTCACTCTTGGATACTTTAATTTAAGGACCTTCAATATTATGCCTCTCTTATTTTAAGACTAGACAATTTTTGCATGGCATCAAATAATTCACTCTTTGGATGATGAAACTTCATTTACTTTATAATTTTCACCACTTTCTCAATGATTTTGTTGTTTGTCACTACATTTGTTTCTACAAAATTAATTCATCACATTTCTTCCTCTTTTTCTTCTTGTCTTTATCGAAATACTTCTTAATACAATATACACTTTTCAGTATGCAACTTCCAAGAGTATGCAAAGTATGAACACGTTTCTTGCTGTACCAATATGATTCCAATACTTTGCAGTTTTATCTTGAAGATTTGACTTTTGTTCAGCATTACCAATTGATTATCTCCTCCAGTAAAGAACATGACTCACTCTGACATACAGAATAGCAATCTAAGTAAACTATACAATAAAATGTATAAATAAATATCATGCATCATAAAGTACTTTTTGTATCTGAACAGCAACTAATTTTCAATCTGTATTAAATATCAGAAATGATGCTCACTATATATAAAATGTATGACAAAAGAAAAATTTTCATATACAAACTCTTAGTCATAAATGCATATCGCAAATTAATCAATATTTGTGCAATAAACACAATTTCAGAACTATATGCAAAATTTTTCTGACTGTAAATGTCCTGTATTATATTCATGAATTTAAGTATATCTACTTTAAACTGTTATTCTTTCTCAATATTTGACGGACAAAGTTTATTCTTTGCCTTATAGTTTCTCTTATCCCAAAACCAAAATGAAGGAACCTTACTTTCATGCCTATGCAGTAATTATGTAGGATAATTTCAACTCTTAGAATTATTTTGTCATGAAGGGGCATTATAATTCACCTTCTTCATCTTATTCAATTATGAACTATCTGGTAACAGAACATGAAATAATTCTTAGTGGAATGTACACTTCTTTGTTCGAAGTAATATGTATAAGTACTCTTTTATGAATCAGGAGTCAACCTTGTGTTTAGAAAAGGAAATACAGCCTCTCTGATTTAAGTTCTGGTTTCTTACTGAATTCTGAGAATTACAATTCAGACAATGCAATCAGTTATACTACCAAATTCAGATTAAACTTTAATATTAATTCCAATATGTGTTAATGACTGAAATGTCTTGTTAAAATATATTTTCAACAAATTTTCAAAAGAAATTAACATAGTTCCAAGGATACTAATAGAACATGTATAATATTTTTGACCAGTAGCATTATTAATCAATGTAAAATAAAAAAAGTCCCTTTAGTTTCCTCGGCAAATACTTCACACTATAATATGCAATTTAAAGTGTAAACTTTGTTCCTAATTTTTTGGCTTCGTAAACTGCATATATTTTTTTAAATCCATATAAATGCTGCAACACAGTTTACTTCCTTTCTTCACATCTTCTTTATTAAACTGCAACGTATTTGTTTCCATCACTACTCCATGCCTTATAATCTAACACTGCTGTAAATTATGTTATTCTTATGAGTCACTGTTACATAACCTCAATGTTTCATTGTACAAAATATGCTCTCACTTCTATATATAAATTTATTATTGACTGATTAACACTGTATTTGCTTATTCCAGTTATTCAGTCATTCTGTAAGGTCTATTCCTTGGTATCCTTTATTTTGTAATGGTAACTATTTAACTATTTTCCCTGTAATGCTTTTTCCATTCTTTTTACAATATGCACAGAATGATCACTTATCTATAATCCTTATTCTTGACTCTTTTTAATCATGTCTTCTTGTTCTTGCTGGTCCTATTGTTTTCATTTAATTGTGTATATTGCTTCATTGTTCCTTGTACTTCTTGTTATACATGAATTAAGGTAATGGCTTCAATTCACTGGCCATATTATACATTACTATATAAAATATATAATTTCTGCTACAAATCACTGAACAAAATTTGCAAAAGTATAATTAAATGACACCAAAAATACCTCTTCCATATTTTCAGTGGGCAATGCTGTCCTTATAGGCTTTACTGCTGTTGCATCACATTTATTAGTCAAAATAGTTCTATAGCATCTTACTTTCAATTCAGAAAATTCATTATATACTACATAAATATTTTGTAGTACAACATTTTTTTACCAGTTCTCTCATCATCCAAAACATGGCAAATGGAATTAAAATATATATATTAATGACAAACTGCAATATACATAGCCTAATGCATCCCTTACTAAAAATTTTCACCAAATAGAAAACAAACTTTACATTTAAAAGTTACATTACATTACACATTCACAGTACCTCATTTGCATAGACACCTTTCAAACTGTAATGAGATATTACAGTTTCTAGTAACCTTCGTAGTACAAAAACAATTATCTTACCAGGAAAGCAGACTATCAACCATGGTTAGGTTATGTACAAAACCAAATGTATATTAAAAAAAAGTATTCTGAACTCAATATAGAAAACTGCCTACCTTCTTTTGTAAATAAGACGCAGGTGTGTAACATAATTCACACAGATACTAAAGAACTGGTTTCTTTTAAATTTTATTTAATAATGGCAATTATACAATTGTACTAAAGTAACTTGTCACCACACGCTATACACTAATTTTGTGAACAGTTCACTCTCCAATGGCAATAATTCTATATTTTCTTATAACAGGATATCTTGAACTGTACTCTTGGTAAAATTTAGGTCCACAGTTTTCTTGCAGCAGACATCCATTGCTTTATAACTTGAATTTAAAGCTATCTTTCAAGTTCACATTTATTTCCTTGTCCTTCTATTGCTTTTGTTACTTGCAGGTCATCAGAAATATCAGTTTTCTTGCACTTCCTTTCTTCTTGAATAAGTTTAATTCCAAAAAATTTCTCTCGTATTTCCTGTTTTTACCAGCTTATGTTTCTTCAATTTTTTTAGAAATGAAATATGTACAAGTTCTGTAGCACAATATCAAATTCAGTGTTGATAAAATACACAAATAATATCGAGAATTATTTCTAAAACACTGAATTATATGTATTGTCAGATTAAACTCTCATATTTGACAACTTCTTGGTCAAATTCCCTTAGTTTTTTCATCAATGCTTCTTCATTCCTTCATTTTGTTCTTTCAGTTTAATAAACTGCATAAGTTGAACATCTCATATTCATTAATAAAATAACTTCTGATTTAAATTAAACTCCTGACTATCCATAAGGTCACTATGGTTCAAAAATCTTACTGCCTGACAGAACCAAGGGTTCAAAGAGTAAGGTAAGAAATAACGCAATTTAATTTTTGATTATCAAGCTGAAGATTTTAATTTCCTTGCTATATCTGAGCACAAATAACATATTCAAAACTGTAAGATGCACAGAGAGGATGAATATGCCAGATGATGATTGAACACAATCGCGTGTGTCACGGAACATGAACGGAGGATTGCATTTTCTCCACAAGCAACAAGGGAAAGTCGCATAGTCACTAGATATGCTTGTTAAGATTATCAGCCTTTTACCCTACTATTTTAATATCAAGTCCTGTTTCAAAAATATGCAATTACTCACCTTCAATGTAAAATAATATCTTCTCGACAAGATCCACATCAGAAGACAACCACTTAGCCTGGAATTAGCAAGAAATCATGACAAAGCATATCGGTTGTTAAGATTATAAACAAAACTCTAAAGTGTCTCAACAAGGCATCTGTATCATAAGTCATATTTAATTAAATTAGTTATTCAGCATTTTATTCCTGTATGCTGCATGCAACATTCTGCTTTAAGAAAAAACAAATTTTGCAAATGGAAGATTCTTTTCAGAATCAGAGCATGGAAATACTTCATCTGTCACATTCTATCAACTGCAAATCTCTGGCTTTCCATTTGTATTCCAAAAAAACAAGTTTACTTTATCTATTATGTATGCATTATTATACTAACCTCACTCTGAGGATGTTCCTTTTGTATGATGTCCATGCAGATGTACCGAGTCTTCATAATTCTTCGCGGATTTACGGCTTCTGGCCAAATTTATCCGCACTAAATATTATTCCATCGTATCAGTTCACTAACTGATATAATATTGAAACAAGAAGTATACAAATATTTAAAATCCTATACGATAGCTCATGTTGAGCAGTATCAGGCTTAATAACGTACCGTGATTTCAAATTCTGAAACGTTATCTCAGTACTACTAAATGCATTTGGTGATTCATTCAATACTGCATTACTGATAAGTGTAGATGCTTCTAATATTGCCTTTTAAAAAAGATCCTAAGATATATATCCCTGTCTACCATCACTTAAATGTTTAACACGTAAGAAATTCATCAAAAGAGTTAAGAAACTCATTAGTACAGTTAAAATGAATGTATAGCATGGAATGTACCTGAGGAAGATCTGAGGTTGTCTCAGTGTGAGAATGTGGATCACAGTTTAATATGATGCTGTGTAGTCTTGTAAGTGGTTTCCAAAGTTTCAGAGGAACATGTTAACTCCACCTTCAGAACAGAAGTAAATCAAAACAGGTGAAGAACGGAAGCAGCCAATGCAAATGGCAACAGAAGGAACACCTATGGCTGTCAGGTCCTAAATCGACACTTTCAACGAAGGCTCTATAAGGACAGTGGACAGAAAACGGTGTAAAAGATATAATAGTAAAAGATTAGGGTGGCCAACGGAATGGGTATAAAAGAAAGAAGGGTAACTGAATGGCCCAGA
>NW_019059879.1:188198-218897 GCF_000696155.1 Zootermopsis nevadensis | reverse complement strand
TGTCTCATTGTTTTGTTGTGTCTTATTGTTTTGTTGTCTCATTGTTTTGTTGTGTCTTATTGTTTTGTGTCTTATTGTAGGACCACTGCCACCGGGTAAAAACCCATTTGCAGTCAATAATAAATAATAAATAATCTTAGTCGTAAAGGCAAATTAAGTAAATACACGACTCAATAAATGCAAAATACTTAAACCACAAAATAAATTACTTGTGTCTGAAGCTGTTACAGAAAGTAGAATTAGGGCAGAAAAAGTGTGTTGTAGTTTTCCACAGCAGTGTGTACCAACCCAAATAAGGGTTACCAACGATCATCGTGAGAATTTATTTTCATGCTGAAGATCAGAAGACAGGTTAAATCAGCCAATTCTGGGTAGCGTAAACCAACGGCCAGGAATCATTTTATTAGGAAGTACATTAAACCATCTGCCATGGTTATTTAGTTAAGGACGCAAGAAGGAGAAAATTGTTTCAGCTTTTGAAAGTATTAAAGAATCTTGAAGGCAGAAGTACACACATCGAGGCAACGTAAAACACAAATATAAGCTATAAGAATTGAAACTTCTAGATTCTACAGCAGAGTTACGTTGCACTAAAGCAGCCGATTCCTTTCGAATTAATTGCAAACGAGTCTGGGGTGGTCACCAGCCCCTTGTGATACAGGACGTAAAAGCACAAAACTGATACGACTACTGGGGTAACTGGAAGACGGGGGTAGCGGGCAAGAAATTGCCGGCATACTGACAAAACGGGGTCCTGAAACCCCATTCGTAAGACCAGAACAACCTCGTATGGAGGAATAATATATAAAAAATACTGAACTTTGGAAGTCTGTATCTGGGAGTATACAGAGTGCACCAAAATATATATACACATTATAATACGAAATATTAACTTTGTGTGTATACATATTTTTTGGACATTCTGTACATGAGAAGCTTCTTATTTCAAGACGTTCGACAGAACTTCGGAACTATTGTTGTTCGAGATAAACCAGCTGAAATCTGTGACAGGACTTTCCACTGTAACTTAGGACTCGTACAAATTGAGATTAACTTAACTGAAGGTCCATCTTGCATTTGTGTTTCATCTCTAAATTAACTGCCTTACCTGTATTATGTCATTGTAGTCCGTTGTGGGCCTTAGATTCTGTAATTCTAGAACTCACCTGTTGAATTCTGGTGACCATAATAAGGCCCCAATCAGCAGGCTAATGTAATTAAGTCAAGGCGGAGGGCTACTGACTACGGGATCCAAATATTTCAGCTAAGATAAATTAAAAACTATTGGTATCAGAGTTACAAACAATAACTTATGAGACTTCAATATATTATATACTTAATTTTCAAATATTAAATATCATTCTATTAGCTACGACTGACTTACCAATTAGTATACTCAATGTTAACACGTTTAACAAACTTGTTAACACAAATCTTTTGTTTAAATCGATGTATCGATAATTACCATTTTTGATACATTCATCATTATTACACACTGTGAACTAGAACGTTTAACTATGTTTACGTCATGGATATATTGTCTTTTGTATTTAATTCTATGCTCGCGTAGCTCTCGAGTTAGCACATTAAAATAAATAACTATATTAAATCGAATTATTATTATATACCTGTTTCGATAATCACATAGAAAGTGTGGGAAGTACTTTTAATACCTGATACATATCAGAAACCTAACTAGTCTTGTTAGCTGGAATTGAAACATATCAGTTCCACTGAGACTGACAAACTCCCACTAGAAATTTGAAGGAGCTCCCACAAAGGAGAAACACGGAGTTGTTGTGGGAGCGTGGAGTTCTAAAATAATCAAGCGAGGGGCTTCGTGGCACAACCCTGTTCGATTCGACTAGATATTTTTATTCTTTGTTGCGAAAATAGGCCACTGTCATCTCTTCGCAGTCCACGCGATGCGCAGAATCACAAACACATTTAAATCTACGAAATAACTCTTTCATTTAAACACACACGCACGCTTAGGATTTACAGATTTTTTTAGGTTTTAAAAAAAAACATGACGATTTATGCTAAACGGCTATGTATTTGAAATAATTATGGACGAAGAAACTGTAGATTACTTTGAGGCTTTGTTCCGATTTCATCCTGGAGAATAAATCTATATACCAACAAAAACATCCCTTTTAAAAGTTGAGTCAAAACCCTCAGTCTAATTCCGCAAAAAAAATACAACCCATAATAAATATATCGAAATAAATTAACATTTTTTAAAAGAATTGTTCAAATTATGATATGAGATATAGTCACTACTAAAGCGACTGGCTAGGTACAGGACGGCCTGGATTCGACTACCGTGGGGCACAACGTCGAGACTGATCCAAAATCCAGCCAGAGTCTAATCCTGGGGAGCAAAACAGTCGGAGCTTGATACTAACCACCCAGTTCACATTGATATTGAGGAAATACTTTAAATTATTTAATAAACCGCATGTACGACTGATTTTAGTAATATTTTTTTAAAATATCGCTGTCTTTTGGGTTGTAACGTTGGTATTTTTTTGGTTTCAAAACCATCTTTAGTCTATAATAACGCTAAGTTTATAAAGTTAATCATTTTTATATACAGACATTGAGTTAGCAGTGTACTGTACCAAGAATTAACGTTATTACAATAAAAACTATCGATTACAGAGCTAACGCTGTTTCGATACTACCGATTAGTTTCGAAACAAAAGAAGAACAGCGAGCAACTCGTAATTACTCGGTTCTCCACTAGTTGTCGCCAACAGCGGCAGTCATCACTCGCTAACTTCCTACTAACGCCATGTTCAAGAATGTTTATGGCGGTGTTGATGCGGTGTTCCATTCAGAATAAGGTTACAAGATTCTTTTGGCCCATTAGCTCTCATCGTATGTAACAGCAAATTAAGGCGCGCCAGCTTATGTATAACAGGGATAACCAAAACAGTAATTGGTAAATCCCTCTAACCTCAAAATTGCGGTGTATAAGGACCAGCCATCTACTGAATTTGTATCAACGCTTGTCTTTAACGAGTACAACTTTCTTTCACAAACGAGGCTCTGACCAACGAGTCAAGGCGATACAAACAATATATTAACACAAATTGCAAAATATACCACTGTCCTATATATTCACAAATTTTTGTTTATGTTGCAAATGTTTTAACTCATTTCCCAATAAAGTCGGAAAAACGTAGCTGGTACAAACCCCTTTTGAAATGGAGAATATAAATGAAACTAATCTCTTACTGTGACTGAATCAGTCGTTATTGTGACAAATTTCAACGTGGCCAAAAAACATCGATACAAATTAATTTTGAGTGCCGGAAAGCAAATTTTCACATAATTATAATTGCCGTTGTTGGCAGGCACGTATGTATAATGAAAGAGACCACTTGGAAGATCTAAAAGTAGATGGAGAATATATATATATAAATTAGATAAAATCTAAAATAAATAAGCCAACAAAAATAGTGACAAATAACAAAACCATGGAAAGAATATTGCAATTTAAAATGTTGATAATGCTTTCAAAGAAATACGTTCGAGACACTTATCGAATAAAATCGATTTGTAAATTAAAAACAACAGAAGCGCACGCAGCACTCGAACTGTCGACTGGCCACCCTTGTGGGTCTGACGATGTATGCAGGGCAGGTTCTTTAATTCCGTCCGTCCATCTTTCGAGTGGAACGCGTTTAATAATAAAGTATAAAAATCTGATTGAACACACGTACAAGCAACATTTAACGCCTAATAACTTGGACACGTTAAAGTGACGTGATTAGCCTACGCAGACAGACAGACAAACGTCTGACTCTGTAAGCTTCCCACATTTCATGCTAAGTTTATACCACAATACTTCAGAGATGGGAACGATTATCAACTGTTCTATATTCATAAATATTTTTTCTGGGTTGTTGTAGAACTTAACGATGGAGGCAGCAGATACGTCTGAAACTTCGGTAGTAAAATTCTATCAGACTACAACAGGAATCAGTTAATTATTCATATACAGCAATGTTTAATATTCACGTCTCCTACGTTATAAATAACCAGGAGATATGATTCGTAAATAAGATGCTAAGAGAAAAGTGTGGATCTCTGCGAAATACGAACGCTGTAGTAGTGACTCGTGTATCCACCATCAAGACGTGGCAGCACCTGTCACCCTTTTCCCAGCCTATGTATTTATAGGTACAGCTTAAAATAAAGCATCATCAAATTTTGAAGGCTTTTAAGTGAAACACTAAAATGAATAAAACTGTAATGTACAGTCAACACAAGACCGATAATTCCGCTGGTAAAAACTCTGCTCCTACGTACGTGGATTCCAGTCTTGTTCAGACAAAGCGTTAATTTGTAACCTAACCTAACTCCACAGAAAAATAACCCTGCCATTATCACTCAAATGAACATAAACCCGACAAGGTTAGTTGAAAGCAAGAATTATACATGAAGCTCTAGTATTCTAATCCAGAGACTGGTAATACCAGTGTTAAATGGTCATAAATTATTATATTTAATGTATTTTAATAAACAGAATATACTCTATACAGTGTCCACTGGGAGAATTTGAAAAGAATAGGTGTATCGTATTTTAGAGCCGGAATAAAACCATAAGTAACCTCCGTACATCTTATATCCAGGACGAGAATCGAACACGGGAACAATGTAAGGTGCCCCAAAACGACATTTACACACATGGTTAATATTCTGTATTATAATGTGCAGAAATTTTGTGGACATCATTTATTTGAAGTAGGAATTTACATTTAATTAGAAAAATAGCACGATGGACAGAGAAGATAAGTCATCCTTATTATAAGTCAGATTTAAAATTTGTGTCATTAACCAGTACAGTGAGCGTGCATTGGTGAAATAGCCAGGGGTGAATCTAGTTTGCATATAACATTCAGTGACAGGACAGGCTGCAACCATTGTAAAAGATGAGTTAACGAATTAATAAACATCAACACGATTCTAAATATATTCTTACCGGTTTGACAGAAAAAAAGAAATTGTCTTGTCACTCAGGGGAGGTAGATTCTAGCTGGAGATCTCCAAACAAAAGTCTCACATTCTCCCACCAAATACAGCTCAAACTCGCCAAGAACTTTAATATTTAGACAACTGATTTAGTATTTAATTCAAATCAAATACAATGCATCTACCGCCATTATTAATTTACCTTAAATTAAACAGTAGTAGCCTATTTTAAACAAATAAATTGCAAAACCTGTGCCGTCATGGTTCGATCGCCTGACCCTCGTTAAAAAAAAGACGTACCCAATACAAGTAAGGCTGGATTTAAGGCGAGATATTTATATTAAAAAGGGGACATTTTGGAACAGAAGTTAAACTGAGTTTATTCTTACTAGCTTCAGAAACGGAATTTGCGTGGGAAAGGAAGTGTCTTAGAATATTGACAGATAACGAGAACACAGTAATGAACCTTCCAGTCCCTCGAAGCACGGAATTTCCTGATCAGATAAGTAATTACAACCATTTCAATGGACACTCCTTACCACAGCTTCAGATGTCTGCAATTATACGATATGTAGACTAACCTAACATACGACGGTCATAACCTCGTATCTAAAATCTGAAAGAGTGAAATTATTTTACTAGAATTAATTGCAGCTGGAATACGCAACTTTCTTAGCTGAAACCAATCAGAATACATTACACACGAGACAGTATTGCGACACAAGATGGTCATATGGCGTGATAGTGGACTGACCGGTTTAATATGAAATCGTGATTGTATGCAGTTCACTATCCATACGATTTTAAAATAGAAACGAAGCGCCCTCATAAAAATACAGGGTGTCCCAAAAAGACGTATACACATTATAGTAAGGAGTTTAACCTTGTAAGTAATTTGCTAACCGCTGTCAACTATAGCACGAAGCTGACGGTGGACATTTTGAACAGTATACAAGATTCGTTACTTTACTAACTGCTGACGTATGTATTGGTTTAGTTTAATGTTTTTATTTCATTCAATGAATGTGTGTGTTCATATTTTCGGACACTCTGTATATGACACGTTTCAAAATGTTATAAAAGCAGACTTATTTTACAACTAAGTCACAATTCAGAGCAGAAGTGACGAGATCGAGTGAGATCCTAATCGATACACGGTGTCAAAATCGATAAGAAAGATGTCGAAATTTGTAAATCGTCGTAAATTAGTACTCGACTTCTGAACTATAAAGTATAACTAGCATCTGAAGGAACATGCAAAAGCAGTTAACTGAACGGACAGAAATGTACCCATCACAGCGACACAATTAATCATCATCAGTGGTCCAGTTTAATTTTCTAGAATGGCTGGAAGTAAAATTTACCTTATACATAAGGCTAAAGGAAGTTATAATGTCAACTCCTAATAATAGCGATAAATATGTCAATGAGGAAGGCGGTAATTTGTATTCAAGATACCCATATCGAACGAGGCCTTCTCTCTAGAAATCTAAAAGGAGAAAGCTAATTACCGCACGGGAATGGTGAGAGAGAAAAGAAAAAGTACGGGAAATTTCCCAACAGCTATTTTACCGCGAAAAAGAAATCTCACTCTTTACTAAACCTAAGTGAGGGAAATGTTCAAAAGGACGGATGCCTTTTCTCCTTTCTTCAGAATGTAATGGCCCATTTCACGGCCCCATTTGCAGATGGCTGTGTTCATGTAACCCCCACCCACCCACTAGTTAAAATAGGGGATGTTTGTGTCTTCACGGGGGTGGAGAGAAAATTAGAATAACGTCGACCTGAGCTGTATTCTTATGCGTGCAATGTCGTCCTCCCTCAAGATTGCACCAGAGAGATTTTTAAAGTAATTTCGGACGTATTTATACCGGTTGTTGACCGCATATAACTCGAAAATTTAATGTACGTGGGTTCAATTCTCGTCCTGTCAACAAGAGATTTGTGGTAGTTAATTCTGAACTGAATCCGGCGTATAGAATATCACTGAATCACAAAAGTTAAGACAAAATATTTATTTTTCGTTTTTTTTCAAAGTATTATCGACAAAATATTTATTTTTCGTTTTTTTTTCAAAACATTATAAGGGCTAAATCGGTTAAAACGAACCACCAATCCTTCAAAACCCAACGGTAACTATTTATACCATTTTATTTGTATCAGGGCTTATTATATTTTATTATTTATTTTTATTTCCCGATTTCAAGTGAGTTAATTATTTATTTTCTTCAAAAATAAAAATAAAAAACGTCATTTTATATTTATGCAAGTTTTGTTGTGATCTGGCAAGTTATCTAGAATCCTACAACTTTTCCTCGCTTCATTATTGCTTTTAGAATCACGTTTTGATTCTGTCCAAGGGCAAAATCATAAACAGTAAAATACGGCAAAACAATGCGACACACGTTACCATGGTAACGACATAAGCGTGACTGAGTTCATGGGTTACACGCTGTTTGTGACCAAGAGGTGATAGACGCTGGAGGGAAAAATCAAGGATAAAGCTGACTTCAATATCTACACTCTCTTTAGTACACTAAAATCTTTATTATAACATCCCTGATTATTTACAATCCGTCCTACATGGACATTCAATAAATCTTCTGAAACTGTCTAATAACGTGCGGAAAACATGTCCAGCGACAATCTTCCTTAACGATTAACTTAACAGTAAGTTACTTATGGCTTGAGTGGGATTCGAACCCACGGTCCCAGTGACCTCGCGGCCACTAACTAGAATGTTAAGTTTTAAATTTTTTAATATTTTAGTTGAAGCCAAAACAGACGTTAGTACGTTTCTTTTCGTAACGAGATTAAGAAATGAATCTTTAACATTTGGCAATGGTCAACTACTTGAATTGTCTCGAGTAGCGTAGGAATAAAAATGATTGGTTGCCGAACTGAACATAAAGCAAATGCATTGCATGTAATGTCGGAAAACGACGCTGCGAGCGCTGGTATGAACACTGCCAAAGTCGACTTCCGACCTTCCGACCAAGCCGTCGAGAAATTATGACGTCATGGATGATATCTAGTATCTACCTTCCAATAATTCCATAACGCCTTACACAAGACAAGCGTCCAAGGCTGTTCTATTCCCCCCCCCTTTCCCACCCCCTCCTACAGCGTCTGATGTGCTGTTATCGCTAATAAATAACGGATGGGAAACAGAGAAGGGGAAATAGCGATGACCCATCGATGGTCCACACGATATCCGCTGTGCAGTTTTTTTCTCCTTTTACTTACGGCGTTGTCAATACCCTTGCACGTATAAGCAAGGCGAGGCTGTTAAAGGAGATGGAATGAAAAATCGATTCAACCCTCGAAAAATTTGTCCTCTAAACCCTCGTGAAGAACATGTGGTGATTATGCATCTCACGACATCGATTCCATTGCTTGGGGGCCCCAACATCGATTCTAAAAAAACGAGATTAATCGAACGCAAAGACTATACGTGCCATTCTTAACGCCGTTGTATCAACTACTAACGAATAAAGAGAAGGAAATTTTAAAATTACATCAGTACCAACAACACAGATTTGAGTATTGTCACTGTAATGGTTAATTCTCAGATTTCGTATTCGGATGGTCACGTTTTCGAATCTCGGACCCAGAGACCGATAATGTTGACGGCTACGTGGAATTTTTTGGTCTCTAAAGAAGGAACACATTATGCTCAAACCTTAACAATACTGAATAAAAATTTACTTGGATATTATCCATCGTCTAGTAAATATAAAACGTAAAACGACGTTTCGGAGATGGGACTCTATCTCCGTCTTCAGGTTCCTACACAGTTGGGCCCCACTAGATAGAGCTAATCCCTATCCCATCTCCGAAACGTCGTTTTACATTTTATATTTTACTAGACGATGGATAATATCCAAGTAGATTTTTATTCAATTCACTCTTCACCATCGTCAAGAAGTTTTAGACTTAACAATACTGTTATTTACGACATAATTAGTCATTCATAACATGTTACAACTAACGAGTATCGATAGCAAAACTTCAAAATAAACACGAGAAGTGATTAAACGTTCTTTTAAACTCGATTTTGTGTGTCATGTAATGAAAATGTGCGCTGCTCAGTTGATAAGATAGTGTTCTCTCAACGCACGTCGTGTTTTCATGCGACAACAACAGATTGCAGTTAAAAAATAAGAAGAAGGCGAGAAATAATTTATTTATTTAAAGAGAAGATCGAATATCAAGGTCGTAATTTCTCATAGGATTTCTGACGTCAGAATTGCCATAACAGTTTTCATAGTGCAAATTTGAACGCTAAAATTTAAAAAGATTACGAATTAACATCGAAGTTCCCAAACAGATGGCGTGGAAGCCAATTTTAAACAGCTCATCAGTAACGAAGCATAGGATTTGAGGTTTTCACGGCGGTGAGTCTGAAGATGGCTGTCTTCTGGGTTGTTGCGTCTACCAGACTTCAACTTCACAAGGTAGTATATTTGCGTCATATTGTGAGAGACGTTCCAATTTGTAAATCGATCATTCGATACGGAACGTGAAATGATATTTTAAATATTTTATATTTTATTATCTTATTAAAATTGTGATTTGACGGAAAATATTGAAATATTAAAAAAAATATATTCAACTTCACAGTACGTGAATTTCACTTTTATTTTTTACAGAGTTTTACACATTTTTAAATAAGATAGTCTCATGTGGTCAATTTACACATCAGAAATAAACCATATAAATAAATAACAGAGAAAAAATGTAACATATATGGGAATAAATTAAGTACGAAAGAAGGAAGGGTTCAAGCCTCCACTTCGTCACACAGTTGACATCATACAAACTGCAAGTATATGAGATGCAATCTTATCGTTCAGAAACAAAACAAAATCTACATGAGTACACGACAGTTACATTCGAAATGCAACTCAATTTAAGCCTCCTGACTTAAGCAAATCCAAAACCCGGCCACTCACCCTAACAGACCTCTTCTAGTGCTCAACACAGTTGCGATGTAAACAGCACAAAGTGTCAGGCGTGGCCTCTCACTAACGAACCTGACACACACACACACGACGTAATGTTTAGGTAAAGTCCACGACTCTTTGGTTTTTGTTAGTAAACCTGACCCCAAGCGCGAAAACGCACATTAAACATGAAATTTTAGCCCAAATTCGTTTCTAAATGACACATTAGTTGCAAGACAGTGTTCCAATGATCCAGCAGGAGTTGCAGTTAAGATAATTTTATAAAAACGTAAACTAAATCAAATATTCTGACGGCAGTCGGTTCGAATTCCAGCTCCCAACATCCAGATAGAGCTTTTTTTTTGGATTTCTTCAGGTTTTCCAGTTACTACACCAAATCAGACGTCATTAAAATTCATGACTCCGCATATTTTATAGAACCAAAAGCTCCTATACTGAGTCATACGACGTCAGTCCACATCATCCGTTTTAATATTATCTCCTACGTTCTCCCTCAAAAAACAAACTTTATTATGAAGTTAAAAAAATATTTAAATTTATATTATAGATTCCAGGGAAAAAAACCACTTAAAATTGGACTAAACCGCAAGGTCTCTACATCAGAAAAAAATAAATTACCTGAGCAGGAAACAACTGAATATCATTACAGTAATGCAGAATGATTCCATAAGTCTCTTAACAGTAGAGACTAGCTTTAAAGAGCACAAAATCAACACATTTACATACGCCGTGTATGTCACGTTGAAACGCGCAAAGAACATATTCTTGTGTGTTGTTTGCGATGTTTTAGGAGCGAGTGTTGTCCTCCACAACCACATTCCAAACAGAGGCCATCATGGTAACAGCTAATCTGTCGTAGCTCTGAGATCACACCCAGCCTGTGCTAGTTCGTTAGAAAATGCAAAATCTTTCAGATAGAAACACAACACAATTACCAGGTAAGATAAGCTTGTATGTCGAGAGGACTCGCCCAGTCCTGGATTTGCCTGCTCTCAAGCTAGTTAACACAACTTCATCTTTTAAGTGCGTTTTAATGATTCTTTTCCAACGTGTGATACTTCAGTGCCAAAGACGCGACACACCGATCCTCATCTGTATTTATAAGACAACAGTTCATAACCCAGACGAAGAACAATTCTTCTGACAGACTCCCACAATCATCCAAACCCTTCGTTCATATCACCTTAATATCATCATCATAATTTTTGGATTAAAATGGCTCAGAATACGGACAAGTTGAGGTCAATGATTCTTCGCGTTCGATAACTTAACGACAACTGGTTTTACAAGAAGGATTCTACTCCATTAAGTCAATTATGCTGAAGTAACTGATAAGAAAGAAGGCGATCGAGTTATGGACGCTTCTGCGCATGTACTGTCACGTGCTCTCGCAAGCCAATCAGCTTGAGAGAGTCGGTGTATAAAGCATTCGGTTACTTCAACCACGAAGCTAATACTATGTAAGACTTGAGGTTCTCACAGCGGTGAGTATGAAGATTTCCGTCTTCTGGGTTGTTGCGCTGTGTAGTCGGGTCGATGTTAACCAACGTTTTAGAGGTCATACTGCCTCCGTCATCAGGGCGATGAATATATATTAACATCGACCAGACTACGCAGCGCAAGAACCCAGAAGACGGAAATCTTCAAGCTAACACTAGTTGTACAGACCTCTCTTTTTCATCAGACTTCGTTAGCGTCGGATGCTATAACTCACAGAAAACTATTCAAAGTGGCAAACAAAGAATGCCAAATTTTATTAGCGAAAGAATTTGTTATCCGAAATTATTATATTTAAATTTCAGCGGCAAAAAATGCATCATTTTGGTTTATATTAACTGAGATCTGATATCCATGAATTTCAGAATAATATTTTTAAATACACAATTACGTCTTTTATAATTAAACATCGGAAATCACATGGCGTTCGTAAGAGATAACATAAATCATGCTTAAATATGTTTGGTACAGTGAAAATACAAAGTAATCTGTCCTTTTTCCAACACTAAAGAAGAAAAAGTGAAATTTTACTATTTCAACCATTCGTACCGCGTAGAAATATTCAGTTATTCTTAACTTCTGCGCATTCAAGGTCACTGTCAATATAAAAAAAGGTGTAGGCTCCACCGAAATGCATTGTGGGGTGGCACTGAATCAGTTTGTATAAGACAGGTTCCAATAGCGATCCTCTATAACAGGCAATATAGTACATATAGAATTTACAATAGTCTATTGTTCTTATAGCGACAGGGTTGCAACGTGTGGCAAGAAAGTATTAGTAATCTACCTGCAGGCTAGGTACAGTACCTACCATAAGTTAACGACCTATGCAGAACCACATTTTGAAAAACACTTAAACAACAGACTACTAATTTACGTAAGAAACGCGTTTACATAATTCCAATCGTGTATAACATAATAATACTTTGTATGGATTGGAATCAACAGTGTATAAGAAGTCTGTATGGCTTAAGGAAGACGAAACACAAGTTTCCCTTTAAAGTAATGACACAATTGTGTATTTCTTTGAAAATTCAATGACTGATATAACAACAGACACTTATAACCTCTGAAACTTAGAGTTCGTAAAAATAATATTCCAAATTTCCATTTGTACGTAAAGAAAATTGTCTCCATTCCAAAGGTCAATTGATTAATTCTGTTTAGGTAGATAATAGCTATTAATTGTGGCACATATAAACCATACCTAACATCTGTAGACAAAATGCAGAATAACTTAATGTCTTTACATATCCACATGTTACTAATGTGCTTTATAGAATTAAGTAGGTTCATAGAACGTAAAACTCCATCTATAAATCAGCAGGATAAAGAGTCAGATAATGTTCACTACATTCACAATACTGTAGGAGAAATTATTATCTATAAATAACAAATTCAAACAGGCTCCATATATGCACCATACTCACAATCTTGGATTAAACTTACTACAAAAAAAAATTGCTACATCAACTAATCTTCCATTGTCTGCTAGACATACGAACTTTACGCTCAAATACGTCGGCAAACAGGTACACATTCATTTTTACGATAATATTCCAGAGAACAAGTACATATATCACTTCAGTTAACTACAAAATTATAAAATATTTAATTATTTTATTGTTCAATTTGACGCAAATTCTACTTAAACCACTTAGTATGAATGGGGTAACAAACTATGAATAACCGGTTCATATGAACAGCTAAGGGACACAGGAATTTGTACATGTTCATTATGACTTAAGTCGCATATCACTGTTACAAAGTAAAACATCGCTGAGAAATTAAGTGTTCAAATTAAACAGGTTTGTGTCCGGCGTCGGAAGGTCTGTGGTACTGGATGTATGGAAGTTAATTTTAACATTAAAGCAAAAACGATCTTAAACACGAAAAACTCACATAACTTTCAACTGGTATGGGGCAGAGATATGACAAAGCGGACAGAACATAGCATCCTGTTTATTTAATAAGCTTACGCGCATTTCCATGTTAAGTGATCAAATTATCACCATCGCGCGGAGGGCCCCAGACATGTAAATTATCAGTAAACAGGCCTATATAAAATATACAGTCGGAGACAACTGACAAGGGGTGGACCATCATGCTCGGATTACCGTGAACAAACCTCGTGTTATGAAACGTAACACAAGACCTTCGACCTCTAAAGAATATTATTTTAAGGTAGTGGATTGGATTAATGTGGCTCACGACAGGGAACAGCTGTGGCATGTGGTGATCACGGTAATAAACCATCGGGCTGCATATAACACGAAAATTTCGAGATATTCCGAGCTCCGGGAACGGATAACCTGAGATCTCTGGTTTTCACGGCGTAGTGTCTGAAGATGGCTGTCTTCTGAGATGTTGCGCCGTGTAGTCTGGTATAAGTTTACAACACTGACGACGGAGGCAGTACGCACCTGTTTATCGAACGGGGCAACATCCCACGACATCCTGACATAAGTTTTACTCATGGTTTTACGTAGATTCTAGATGCATTTACTAAAATATTACCTTAAAATAGACCAAGGTCTGCCATTCTCTCATTCCACGCCCCACAAATTCTACCGTTAAGTAAATCGTTAAGTTTAACGACAAAATAAACAATCAAGTATTACGATAAGAAAAATGTACAAGCTGAATTAATAAATTTATTGTGACAACTGGTCCATAACCATACTTCATGTTCTGCCCGTCAGACTACATGTTGAGGGACATAAAATGTTCTGTTGTTAAAAGGACTGGAATTTTTGGGCGTGGACTCAAAATTAACCAGCTCTCTACGAAGAGCATTTGAAGAGAATGGACTCGGGTAACATGTATTTTCTCTTGCACAATGGTTCAGACACGTGTCTGGTTTTTCTCTATCACTCCAGTATGGCGGCCCACAAAGCCACGTGTTAATACAACAAAGACTGTCTGGTATATAACTAATGATAAACTCTAGATCCAGCAACATAAGTGTCAAAATAAGTGGAGAAGAATGCGTAAACCTGACAGCAAAGTAATATAAAGACACCCACAAAACCTATAATATAAGTCAGTGACTCTAATTATCTACATGTGATAAACAATACCTCTGATGTATCTCAAATGAAACACGCGTAGGAAAATATGGCCAGTACATTATTATATTAAACTCCTCCAAAACTTAAGTTGATATAATTGCGTTATATTGTGAATTAAAATTTAATTATTCGTGTGTTTTTTTCCCCGTCTAATCACAATTGTATATAAATAAAATTATACATAAGATATTAAAATATCATTTACATATTTGGTACATCTTTTTACTACATGTTACATTGAACCATCTTCAGGTGTAAAGTTAAAAGTTAAAAATTATAATCTTATAAACTAAAACTTAATTACTGTTGTTGTGTAACTTCTGATGATGTTTACATCCAAATTCATTGGACTGACAAAGTTAAAATGATGATCCAACCAATTACGATCTAGGAACAATTTCAGACATACACTGGCATCTGGTGCAGAATTTCCTAACAATATTCTGTACTATACAGTTTTTAGTTTAATTTCGAGCTACACCAAAATATGTTTAAACGACAACAAACAAATTTCATTCAAACATAACTTATGATGTAATTCTGATCCACGTCATTTCTCGCATGATTTTCAATTTACAAGTTTTTCTCGAAGTGTTGCAAACACCTTTCATGGATTTTTTCATTACGTCACTAACAAACAAATTTTCATTATTAAACACTGACTTTGCATTTTACATTTATACCGACTAATACAACGAGTAACAGGTATACAATTCATACTTTTATCAATTCTGCATCTTGATTCAAGGCAACTGACGTAGAACAAATCACTTCAAGTTCGTACGGCGGTAGATTAAAAACTAACCTAGACCCAAAGGCTTCAGCGGACGAATTTAAGCTACAAACTTATTTTATGTTAAAATTACAAATCTAAATCAAGATTCTGATATGAAGCAATTCTTTAAAGCTGAAGTTATAATTAAAGATCTTTGAAAAAATCAAAATGTTAGATTATTTCTCACTCTGGTCTTAAAAATCTTCTGATTACCTCGTCCTTATTGTGACAAACGTTCCTAATTACAAAAATGTTCCTTAGGCTCGGTGATGTTAAAACAGCAAACCAGTTTAAATTCTGAACTTAAACAACGTTCCTTTATCCTTCCGCGATGCAAGGCGTGAATATGAGATTAATTTTGAGGTGAATATAAACTGTAAAAAATAAGACAATAAAACAACATCTTAAAATATTTTTCCTTGAATGTATTTTCGTGTTATTCCAAAACCGCCAGAGTATTTATCATTCTTATATCTACCGCCAGTAACTTCGTAGGACTACTATAGTAGCCGTCATGAAATTGCGCGTTTCAAGGTCACAGCAAAATCACACAAATTTTCTATATGAACAGCTGGGCACAGGTCAATAAAGACAGCTCAGAACACGCAGCGTTGCGATTGTAGCAACGATGTTCTGGTGACCACCGGCCAGTAAGAGAGGTCGAAATCCTTCGGTGACCTTGAAAAATGCAATTCGGTGATGGCTACTATAGTGTGATTGGCCGTCAATATTTTATAAAATCAAATGGGGTCAGGTGATTAAAAAACGCTCGTGTAAGATAGGATACAAACTAGAGATCTTTCTGAATTACAAAAATTTTATAAAAGAAACATGCAATTTCAGTCTAAATAAACTAAATTTAGAATATAACCAGTGAGGTTATTTTTTTTATTTTATTTAGTGTTCTGTCTGACGACAGGTCCATATGAACAGGATCCTTCCATCCTTTTCTCGGACTGGGACCTGTTCATATACGTTCTTGGCAGATGATCCACAAGTGGTTTGCCATTGCCTTCTTCTGTGTGTGAATGGAGTAATTGTTGGGATGCCACGGAGGAAAACTCCGTGTTGCCTAGACCACGGCCTTGCCCAATACAAGTTATAAATTCGGGCACCGCCGGGAATCGAACCCGAGACCCCAGGATTACAAGGCCAGCGTTCTAACCCAGTGAGGTTAAAGCATATAAACAAATGGGATCAATAATATTAAAAAAAACCTTTTGTCTCACTGTAACACAGCGAAAAGTAAAGATATTCATTTTATCTCATTATGTAATAAGAATCTGAAGTTGTCAAAGAAATGAAAATGCGTGTCTATTCGTCCTTCCTGGCTTCCTGTCGCGATGAAGTGAATGGACGAGAGGTGGTATAGTGCGAAGTCCTTGCCAGATAGACTGTCCACCATAAATCTGAACAAGGTGTACAAGTATGTAGCTTGTTCAGTGGCGCCAGTCTGCCAGCACGATGCAAAGACTTAACACACGAATTAGGCATAAGTTATCACGCGAGGCGTGGCTTCAGACCCCTGATTGATTTTTGACTTAAATTTTGTACGCTTTCTCGATTGTTTTGGTAATTTGGCGACAAATGGTAGGAAGAACAGTGTAGAACAATCGACTTTAGTTAGTTTCAAAATCTTACCACCCGAAAGAGTATAACCTCAAAATATCTCAGACAGTGCATTTTTTTTAAGTTACCACGGCGTGTATGAAGATGAATGTGTTCTGGGTTGTTGGACCGTGTAGTCTGGTAGTAATGTACCGACGTTTCAGAGGTCCCTACTGCCTCCATCATCAAGACGAGGACATCAGAAACGTTGGCAAAGTTCTGCCAGACTACACGGCGCTCAAACCCAGAAGACAGCCACCAGAACCTCAAATCCTACTAAGAACTTGAATAAAAACATTTTTGTTTTGTTTAAAAAAAAGTTAACCCATACACTAATTAATTTCGTCAGAAAATAGGATAATTTATTTGATTACGTTTGGAATACACCAACAGAAATTAATTACTGATACGTGTTTTGATGAAAAAATGCCAAAACGTTGTTTATTAATTATAATGAATGTTATCCCGAATTATCTCGGGCCATTTTCCATACCTTGTAAAAATTAACTTCCGTAACACTTGTCGTAAGTTTGTTAACTGATGTGGCATTTACGTATTAGATTATGAAGATTATTCGCTTACGATTAAACGTAAAAAAATGTCATATTAAAGTACACCAGTCCGTCAATTACTGTCATCTAGAGCCTGATATGTGTATTTCTTTGCCTAATTAACTCCGTTCATTTCCTTTGGGATATTAGACAAAATATCAACTCCGGTTAATATTTCTTGCAAAAATCATAACCCGACATATCTCGGAATAATCAGGGAAACGGTTAAAAGTGAAACCGAACTCATTTCACATTGGACCATTCACAATTGTGAAGCCAGCCACACGCCAGTCGCCAAGATTTCTAATCTGTATCGCCCTAGGCCTCGGAAGGAGACTTCGGTACGGGAAATGAGGGTTGACATTTGGGAATTGTCCTTTTATGACAACACGTAATTTCAGTGAAAATTCTCTCAGAGCAGGAAAAGTGTGACACAATCGAACGCAATGACAACAAACAAGGATTCAGCTTTCAATTTTTCAATGAAATGTGATACAACTGGCGGTCCGCGGGGTCACATCCTTCCCGAGACAAATCTCGTCCTCTGCTTTACGTACAAATTCAAACGATCAAATCACAAAAGACCCTTTTCACACTCTCTTATCAGTTTTATGTGTCCCAAAAATACGTATACACACATTCAGTGAATGAAATAAAGACATTTTAATAAATTTAACCATTACATACATCAGCATTGGCGTTTAATGAATTAGCGAATCTAGTTGAAGTGTTCAAAATGACCACTGTTAGCTTTGGCACAGCTGACAGCGGTGAACAGTTGACTGACAAGCGGCGACCAAAGTTAATGCTGTGTATATATATTTTTGGAACACCTTACAGATACCACTTGATGCAAGAGATACCCCAAAGTACAAAGCGTAGCCCGAAATTAAATATAGTTAAAATCTGTTGTTTTTGACTTCACAAGTAAGCCTACACAGAAATTTGAATCGCTAATTTCAGTTTTATATTATTTTAAATTAAATTTGTTAATACAATGATGATTTAGACGTATGCAACAGATTATCATATCAGTAATCAACTCTTGCAGACGAATATGTACAAAATTATAATTTTACTTGTTTCCTAAAGGGGTCTTACTTGTTCTTTCAATGTAAGAGAGAAATACTAGTAGGAGTGTCCTTGAGAAAATATTGATATAAGGAGGGGAAAGCAAATGGATAATGGAGAAAGTTTAAAAAAAACCATAAAATCAAAATTTGTAGCTACACCGTTAAAGCGATTACACAGAAGAGGATAGAACGAAGGAAATAAGAAAATATACAAAATTTCTACCCGGAAACACTTAGCAAAAGAGACCGGGTGGGACAGAACAATACAAAATTTCTACCCGGAAACACTTAACAAAAGAGACCTGGTGGGACAGACCTAGACAGAAAGATTTCAAAGCGGATTTTAAGGAAAATGAAATTGCGAAGGTCTGGATTGAATTGAATCAGATGGAATCCAACGACGAGCATTTGTAACCATGACACCTAAAATAAATATTCGGATTACTCCATTGTTTTATGTGCAGAAAAATGGCCGTGCGATAATCTATGAGCCACGCGAATGTTCCAAAGGGTCTGACTGCTAACAGACGAAACACAGAACAAAGACTTCGTACCATGAAATCGAAACGCCTGTCAGAATTTGAGGAGAAACGTTGGTATAAACATGCGGGTGATGTTATTGTTTAGTTGTTTGTTATGATAATCCAATTAATATCATAACGTTAATTATCTAAAATGAAACCAATATTCCGTGCATTAAAATCTATCCGTAAAAATAAAACTGTAAGTGTGTGTGTTGGAATTCGAGATTTGCACCAAACTTGGCATGTTTATTTCTTGAGACCAGGAATAGATTTCAAAAAAAGGCAAAACTCCGATAAACTGTCACGAGTTTGAGTCCCAGTGAAGTTAATTTTTGTAGCTTGGAAACAAAAAACACGTAAAAAAATGCGCCCAAACAAAACATGTTTGTTTCTGTGAGGATATTACAAGAAATAGGTCACATATTCAAAATCTGTCCTGGTTTCGAGTCTCGGTGAAGATGTCGGATTTAGGGATAATTTTTTTTCTATTATATTCAACGATACGCATCAAATCGATTTCGAGCGATAAATATCGATAAGTGTTAGCATCTGTCGAAATCTCCGACAGTTAACGCTCTTGGTATTCTGCTAATCAACAAAATATAAATAAACTTTATCCCCTGAAAAGTATCGTTACACTTAGTAGCACAAATACACTGGGGAAAACAATTGCAATTGTTTTGATAATAAAGTTCTCCACATTTACGTAACTCAGGCAGGGTCAGATTGACAGACAGACAGACAGACTTAATACGAAAAATTGGACTTACCTTTACCCCTGTCTTCCTCTTTTTCGTTATTGTTATCACAAATTCCACTCAAGATCTCTGAAAGACAAGAAACAAGGTTCTGTGACGAACGTCAGTTTTAAACCACGGGGCCCAATCGCTTACAGCACAGAAAATTATTTTATTTTATTTTATTCTTCAATATATTTAAATATCTTGCAGGTTTCTTAACAACTACTTACATAACAATATTAATTAAGTGCGTAGTGTTAAATAGTATACGAATTAAGTGTTAAGAAAAGTTTTAATTTACTGAAAAACTAACAAAAATTCCAATTTAAAAATAAGTGTTACTGAACAATGTCATAAGTGCCCAGCACGTCCACTAATACCTGAATCTCACGTGTAAGTAAACAATATGGAAATATCGATGCAACATTCTCGTAATTCATAACACCAAATTCCACAATTGTTTATACAGTAAATCACACGCATGGGATTACATTGCGTCATGGACAATTTCAGTTCTCAATGTACCGGTCGTATTCAGTATCCCCCTTAAGAACACAATTTTAATTGATTTAATAAGATGAAACAGTTTATATTGGGTTATTTTAATAAGGAAAAATTCATATTATATAATAATGAATAATTTTATTATTAAATTAATTAACTTCAGTATTTATTCTTGTTTCAATTGCAACGAATCTCAACGCATGTTTTGTTATCCTGTATACGTTTTCTGTAAGAACAGATCAAATTTTCGAGTAATATATAACATTTTTTTGAAAGACACGTAACTCGCATGAATTAAATCACTGAGTTAAAATTAAACAGAAAATTTACTGAAGCGGTTAGGATAAAATACAGATATGGAATTCAACGTACAGGAACACTGGATTCAAGTTAGACTAATTCGAAGGCTAGGACCACTTTAAATGACGAACCTGTTGGATCCATCGTTAGAGATACCAGACGAGAACTTTACTGTCAAAACGGATCGACAAATCTATTTTTTTTTTTAGTATAGTGTTTACAAAACTCAATGTATCGGGGGCCAGAATTTATAACGATGCCAAAATTGTCAAATTCCTGGTGAATGGCATCTAAAATTCGCCGTGAAAAACTTCACGTGTAACTTTTCGTCAATAACACGACCTAACTGTTTGATACAACATAACGTTTTGGATCATTTAATATTTTAAAATTTATTTGATTTGCGTTCTGTCTGACGACAGGTCCATATGAACAGGATCCTTCCATCCTTTTCTCGGACTGGGACCTGTTCATATACGTTCTTGGCAGATGATCCAGAAGTGGTTTGCCATTGCCTTCTTCTGTGTGTGAATGGAGTAATTGCTGGGATGCCACGGAGAAACCGGGGAAGCCCCCGGAGGAAAACTCCATGTTGCCTAGACCACGGCCTTGCCCAACACAAGTTATAAATTCGGGCACCGCCGGGAATCGAACCCGAGACCCCAGGATTACATGGCCAGCGTTCTAACCGCTAGACCACCGTGGCGATATTTTATAATATGGTAATTAAATAAATAAATAAAACGACTCATAAAACACGTATAATTAACACATCTGAGCGAAAATACGTATAAATGGAGGTGCGTTTAAAAATATGATTGTAAGAACTTGTCTCTTTGGCGGAGCGGTACGGATGCAGAAATAATGTGACGAATTTCCTACCAGGTCTCAATATGATAAATAGATTCGTCCCTCCGGGCTCCCTTTCATATTTAGCCTCATGCCGAATGATGTCAGAGCTCGGAAGTTGGAAGTTGGACTGAGTGTCGCGGAGAAGAAGGAAGGTAATCCAGAGAGACAGAATCCTCTCGGAGTGTAACGACAGAAATTCGGTACAACGGACAGCATTATCAACCCTTTAAGGCCATATGGTAACTATAGGTACCACCTACTGCAGAAATTAATAATTCCTCACTTTGTATTTATGAGTTTTGTATGATTACCTTCGTAAATTGCGATTACTTCCTTAAACAACATCAACCATTTGACTTTTATAATAGTAAAGAGTTATCATCACAACGTTTACTGAGATAAAGATATCGTAAAATTGCCCTAAGATCTTAATTAAGCACCACATCATGCAGACACATACTCCGTGGCTCGAAGGTCCTTGAAGGACCTTGTCTGTTTCACATATGTGAGGTTACTTAAGTCATTTAGACTCCTTGGACAATTATCAGACAGTCGCAAGGCCTCAACCTACACAGAAAGACGAAGACAAATATAAATGCCTTGAGCGAGAATCGAACCCACGATTCCAGTGTCCGATCGATCGGGGGACCACGCCCAACATCGCGTGGATATTGTGATAGTCCATGCTGGCACATGGTTAGCTTCACGCCTCGGCCGCTTTACCCACGAAGAAAGGACACCAGTATCATTGGATAGTAGGCCGAGTGTGCCCCAGAGACGGACTGGGAAACGATCAATTTAATGACTACAAAATGGCTTATTCTTAATTAAGAGGTAGCTTATAACATAAAAATACCCTCGACGAAGCTGTAAGACCATAGGCAACAGGGTGGCAACCTCACAACTGAAATTACCCTACGCTGGTAATTTACCCTGAAAACATTACTCAAAAATACTTCGAAGAATAGATAAGCTAGAACTGTTACGTTTCGAAATAAATAATTATGCCTAATCCTAAACAGATCCTAATGATGAGAAATCCACAGAACAGATCCAAAAGCCTTCGAAACGATTTATTGTAGCTGACAAGTTTTCAATGTTCTGTGATTGTAAGAGGTAAGAATTAGTAATGTTCAGTAATTTAACCTTGGACATGAATTATTTGTGGCGTGAAGGGAACTGCAGAACGCAACCAGAAAACCTGTTACATGACCATGGAAGCGCGGCCACGTTGAATCAACGCAACGCCAAAGATCATGAACAAACCGACAGAAATAAAGACTATTTTTATTACTATATTCAAGTACATTTAAAACCAAGCAAGCTACAGTATCACAACGCAGGCAAAGCACCAAGATCGGCAATGAATTCTGTGCAAATGTCAAAACCCGTAAGGTAAATTACAAACTCTTTAGACCATCATTTTTCACGACATGTTTCAGTTCCTAAAAGAACTATCTTCAGGTGTATATAATTATATAAAGATTCAAATCAATAATAACTTAAATACAATTTCTATATATTATTTTAGCGTACATTTTTATCAGATTTTTATCAGATATCAAACGATGTTCTTTTCCAGATTTGATATCGTTTGATATCTGATAAAAATGTACGCTAAAATAATATATAGAAATGTTAATTATTGTAATATTTTAATATTTAATAAGAATTTATTGGTATAGACGGACAAGATTTAAAATATATATATATATATATATATTATATCACAATATGACGCAACTTTACCATCTTACAAACTCTTTGTTTTTCTTCAGAGCTTGGCAGGCAATGTGTAAACTCAGACTTAACAAACTGAAACAATTCTGTGTCTCATAATTATGTTCTTCTGCCAGAGTCTCGTAGAAACATATTATTTAATCCCTGAAGATGGAAACAGTATGTTTATCCGAAACTTTGATATCTACCGGCGAATTTACACGGTGCAAAAAAAAACCCAGAAGAACATAATCTTCCTTATCACCATGAAAACGTCAATCTTTACAGGGTCTGTGCTTGTTCGTACACGCATTATATACACGTTAGGTTAGGTTAGGTTATGTTATGTTAGGTTAGGTTAGGTTGGGTTAGGTTAGGTTAGGATAGGTTAGGTTAGGTTGGGTAAGGTTAGGTTGGGTTAGGTTATGTTATGTTAGGTTATGTTAGGTTGGGTTAGGTTAGGTTAGGATAGGTTAGGTTGGGTAAGGTTAGGTTGGGTTATGTTATGTTATGTTAGGTTATGTTATGTTAGGTTATGTTAGGTTAGGTTACGTTACGTTACGTTAGTTAACGCTACGTTCATCCTATTAACACTTTTCTAGGATATAAGTACAATACATAAGAAGAGTATTAACCATAAAATCAAAATATGTTCATTCCACAATCAGTCTTCTATATAAAATAACAGCTGACAAGAGTTAAAAATATATGTGTAAGAAAATCCAGTGTTAAACTGAGCAAACAGATAACAGAAACATTAACGAAAAATCATAGTTAAACAATAATTCCTATTAGAAGAACATCGCTAATTTCTAGCGTCCGCCAGTCTAAGATTCAACGAGACACAGTTGAGGAGAACAGATCTGTTCAGAGAGAGTTTCCGTCGCGTAAATGTACCTGTAGTCTAAATATGTGAACACAATTTTCGCTCAGAAACGTAGTATGAAGAATAAACTCAAGACCTCCCGATTATGAAGATCAGCCATTTAACTGCTTTAGTTAAAGCTCGTCTAAATAATATTTAAGAACACAGTCCTTACCGCAAAGAAAACACCATTACAAAGACCAACTGCTTGATGCTGTTTAAGAGAAGTGATCGCTGAATATTGTTATAACCATAAATACAAAGTTAATTAATGTTAAAGCAGCCGGTACAGATAGATAGCACTAGGGCTTAAAGGATTGATAATTCATCCATCTATTGATAGACCTTATTTAAGATCAATAATTAATCTTTTATTTTCCTGACTGTGGCCGAATTATCGAGGTATTTTTGTAGTGTTCTGTCTGACGACAGGTCCATATGAACAGGATCCTTCCATCCTTTTCTCGGACTGGGACCTGTTCATATACGTTCTTGGCAGATGATCCAGAAGTGGTTTGCCATTGCCTTCTTCTGTGTGTGAATGGAGTAATTGTTGGGATGCCACGGAGGAAAACTCCGTGTTGCCTAGACCACGGCCTTGCCCAACACAAGTTATAAATTCGGGCACCGCCGGGAATCGAACCCCAGACCCCAGGATTACAAGGCCAGCGTTCTAACCGCTAGACCACCGTGGCGTCTATTATCGAGGTATAATAAAATAAATTCGGAAGCTCCACATCACCCCAACCCCTCCTTTAACCCGCTCATTTGCAAACTTCTTGTTTGTATTCAGCAGAAATTAAAATATAGCATCCATCTGCTATTGTAATCGCCCAAGAGTTCTTCTATTTCTCAAGCTCCCACGTTATTTGAAAAGGTGTGTGTTTGTGCGTGCGTGCGAGAATGGAAAGAGGGGAAGGGGGACCGAAGTTCTACCCTGGGTGCTAGCCAAATTTCCTTCTCTCCCCCATTTACCGCCCTTGCAAGATTTTTCTAACTGCTCTACTTAGGTTTTTGGAAGAACTCACCCATCGATCAATACGTTCTGCGTTTATCAGGGATTGATTTTTTGTGTGTGTGTGTGTGTGTGTGATATATCGCAAACACAAGGGGCAGAAGATTACTGCTTCCTTTTTTAACAGAAAATAGCCACAGGTTATTCGGTAAAGAAGTTGCAAGATTCTTCGTTAAACGCCCAAAAACCTAACCTCACTTTCTAATGAACTCACAGACACACAAAATGACTCCGTAATGCATCAAGGCAATTATGAAGTACAGATCTGTATTGAACATGCGAAACCTTTCTAAATTATCAAAATTAAAGACGACTTCTAGACTCTAACAATTCTCCGCTTTAAGAAAATCTAAGGTTTAAGTCCTGTTCATAAAATCCATACTTCCTGCCTTGTCCTAGACAAATCAAAACTCAGTTAACACATTTAAATACTTTTAAATCCATCCACAGCTAAATGTTTTGAGTGGTATCTTTCCTTAAATGTTATGGCTAATATTTTGTACGTATGTCCAATTTACTCATGCGTGCTATATGTCCCATGCATTTAATAATAATTCAATTCAATTCATTTATTAAAGTGCTTGACAACAGCCGAAAAGGCCAATAACAGCCAAGAACTAACAACAAAACAAATCTTACAATACTAAAGCAAACAAACAATGAACTGAATATATAAAGTACAATATTAATTTATTGCAAAATAATTAATAAGTAAATGAGCTAATTGTTATGGATAAGTAAATTAAAAATTAAATTAAAATCAGTTAAATTTTGGACAAACAACATACAAAATAAAATATTATTAATATAATAATAATAATAATAATAATAGGTAAAAATAACAAATTAAATTTCTTCCGGGTTCAATTCCCGGTGGTGCTCAAATTTATAACTTGTGTTGGGCAAGGCCGTGGTCTAAGCATCACGGAGTTTTCCTCCGGGGGCTTCCCCGGTTTCTCCGTGGCATCCCAACAATTACTCCATTCACACACAGAAGAAGGCAATGGCAAACCACTTCTGATCATCTCTGCCAAGAATGTATATATGTATGAGCAGGTCCCTGACAACCTGAAGAGGATGGAAGGATCCTGTTCATGATATATGGACCTGTCGTCAGACAGAACACTACAAAAATAAATAAGTTTGCATCATAACTTCTTATTCACTCTTTGCCAGCTCCAAATATTACCGACGTCAAAGATTTTAAGACACTTAGTAATAAGTTTTCAGAAAAAAAATTACAATACGAATTTCAAATATTCAAAGATAAAACTTCTTTGTATTAATGCGTCCAGAGTCTTCTAACACGCTACTTCTGTGTTTACTGTCCCACTCCCTTGATCTTTAGTGATACAATAATTATATCGATAGTCGATTCTTAGTCGCCATCAAATGATTTCAGAAATTTTAAAATGTGAAATTTTGCATCTAAAAATCGAGGAAACACGTATAAGAAAACCCTTTATTAAAACGTACAGAACACGTATTTCCATCTGAATGAAATAAATAATAACGTATCTTCGGCTTACAAGTTACAGTCGTGAATAAAATTCTAGAAAATTTTCTGAAATTCTACGTCTTTAAGTCTCCCTTATGTCTAAACGTTTTAAAATCGTTCCACACGCCAGTAGTCAATATCACCTATAATTCTCACGTAGCGTTATACGAAATGTTTCTAATTTGTATCGAGACTGGGACAAAGATGCCTTTCCTTACGTTTAGCGTTTTAAATAGTTGGCATGATTTGTTGAAAAACTGCTTTCATATCTCGTTTTCTGGGGATTCATGAAGGACACACTGTACTAAAAAAAAAACTAGTACATTTAAGGAACTCAGATGTACCGCAAGGTTCAACTAGAAGCGACAATTTGGCATAATGTCAGCCAGATTGAATATCTTCAGCACTAAAAACAAAGTCTAAGGCTTGTACCCTTTAAAATGTGATATGTAACATTTTTGTAAGAAATATAGATTTTGTGTAGGATTTTAAAGGGCAGACAATACACAAGAATGTCTGTTGGAAAGGGGGGGGGGGTCTAAACCCAACTTTCTGCCAAGGGTAAGCGTAACAAAAATTTATTAATTTAAAATCTTAACTACAACCATAACACACAATATTTTATATCCTAAGATAGTGTAATTGCGTCATATTGTGAATATTCTAACAATTATTTATTTCAATCCGTCTTATCACAATATTTAAAATTTCTTATAATTAAGATAATAAAATATCATTGATGTTCCATATCGATTGATCGATTTACATTTTGGAACATCTTTTACACAACATGTTTCAGTTTTTATAAAACCATCTTCAGGTGTAAAAGATTTACGAACTTAAAACTCAAATATGATTCCATTTGGTGATGTTTCATGCCATTTGTTTTTCAATTTTGGGCGAGGTGTTGTCTTTTCTTAAATTTTATCAGATGTACATATCGGTCTGTAAGTAGAAGATTGATTCAATCGATATGGAACATCAATGATATTTTATTATCTTAATTATAAGAAATTTTAAATATTGTGATAAGACTGATTGAAATAAATAATTTTATATCCTGTTAAAATCTGATAATACATAAATACCACAATGTCAGGATTCTGATATCACTCAACATGATAAAACTTTTGTCTCGCAAGACAATCAGATTCACAAGTACAAACTTTTATCTTCCCTTGTCGCTATCCGGAAGTAACGGAGGAAAAACGTGTAAACTTCCCACACAACTCTGACTGAAGACTGCGAAATACAACACAGAACAATCAGACCGAATCTTCGTCACAATCTCGCGACACGCTAAGGAGGAGATGATTAAAAGAAGCCATAACCCTGCTGTGAACTGTTGAACGATACGTTCTTAGGGATTATCAACACGATTTCTTTTTGTTCTAGATTGAAAATGTTCGTCACTAGCTGGAAACTTATCCCCGCCCCTCAACCGCAATTGGGATTTTCTTGGCAAGTCGCTGATGGAATCTCTTTTAAAAGAACAAATTTTCTGCAGAAAATATTAACGTACATAAAATAAACAGGAAGGTTTGAAAACCACTGTGCATCATAAGAGTAAATAGCATAATGAAAAGATTTATAATTTATACTCCTTATCTAATATTATTATAGTAATCAAATCACGGAGTACGAGACGAAGATGAGAGAAACAACTTAGGTTAGGTTAGGTTAGGTTAGATTAGGTTAAGATTGAAGATTAATTCTAAAACGGATATCAAAGAAACAGGATGTAAATTTGTAGATTAAATTAATCTGGACAGGGACCAGTAACGAGATGCAAACACGGCAATAAGTTTTTCGAGTTTCATAAAATATTAAAAATCTCTTGATCAACCCAGTGACGAATTAGCTTCTCAAGAAGGACTTCGCTTCGTATAGAATGTCATAATTGAAAACTAGTACTTCCTGCATATATTACGTTCATGTTTGAACCATGGATAAAATATTTGAAACAGTCTAGATAGACTTAATTTATATGCAACCGGGTTATATTAATAACCAAACAAACCTACGTATCCCAAATTCAGTTTTGTTAAACAAAAAGTTTTAGAATTCGAAAGGCTATATAAATAAAGTAAGGACAAATATAAATATTCCAGCTCACACACGTCAAATCAATGTATTTTAGCAGGGGACTATTTAATTATTCCATACTGTTTATAAGCGATAAGAATAATTACTCGAAGTCTGCTCAAGTTCATCGCTTCATTTTACGATTCAACAACGTACAGGTTACGCACTATCGACATATAGATCGATAATAAACGAGATATCGCTGAGTCGAACTGCGCGCTCTCTAGTTGCCAAACACAAAGATGCGATTAGATATTTACGTAATTACACATTTTCTATTTATATACAACAAACTGGTCCAATGCTGTCCTCATTATAAAGAGGGATAATGCTGCAATGATAAGGCACCCCCCCCCCTCCTCACAGAGTTTTTGGGAATCTTTGTCTGTTCGTTGCGTATGGCCTAACCTTCTACAGCGCCAATACAAGAAACAGCAGCTGTGAAAACGTCTAGAAACACAAACAAGAGAGCAGATCCCTCTGCAGTCAGAAATTACAAACTCACCGTGACTGTTGATGAAGTTCGCCAGGTAGAGGTCTAGCTCTCGGACGGATACGTTGATGTGGTACGGGTTGACGCAGAGCCCAGGATGAGCACACTCAGGGGATTTCTCGAGGCGCTCACCATCTGTACTCTCGAGGGGAATCGCTTTGAATAAGATGACCATAACCAGGTCGAGACGCCACACCTAAAACCCCAAATTCTTAAATAAACAAACAGAAAATTCCACTGTAAACCGAATATTACAGACAGACACGACCTTTGGTGATTAAATATGTTAAAAATAATTTTAAAATAAACACTTTTTACTGAGATATGAGGTTTTCAGGGGGGGGGGGGCGAGTATGAAGATGGCTGTCTTCTGGGTTGTCCTATAGAAGTTTACCGACGTTTCAGAGGACCTTGCTGCCTCCATCATCAGGGCGATAATTATGGATGCAGCAAGGACCTCAGAACCGCCATTAAATTTTTACAAGGCAACACCGCGTAACAACCCAGAAGATAACCAACTTCAAAGGTAATTAGCCCCATACCAAATAACCATCCACGATCTTGCTAACAGAAATTGTTCGTTGAAGTTCATCCCTTAAGAGACGTCCCTCATTCTCAGAGTGCCACGACGGATGTAAACTCTGGGCTTGGATGCGGACAATCCGGTGAAAAGATCATTTACCAGTTCTCAGTATGTAACGTGCTTCAGCACTAAATACATCTACAATAAAGTGATGTTAAAATGTATCCTAGTTGCTCTTACTTCATTATAATTCTGAATTTTGATGCAAACCAGTTGTTCTACGAAGGAAATTACGCTGCGACAGAAAACAAATTAGAAAAAAAACCCTACTAGATTTAGATAACACTGCACGGTAAGCAAAGATTACTTGATTCAAATGCAATAAAAACCTGTCGGTCCTACTAATGCAATTATATCCAATTATGTGTCAATGCGGAATCACGGCAAGGAGATTCCACCAACAGCAAGATGTGACGTGTCGCCCTAATTAGATCCTGGTACATAAAATTCCCCTTACAAACATGTCGAAAAACTTGGTCAGAGAAAAAAAATAAACTTTCATTCCAAAAACGAGCACAAAAAACGAAATTCAATTCACTCCAAGATTAAAAGAGAACAAACAATATTAAAACAAAAATATCTGCACGTCTAGTCTTTGCAACAAGTTGGTACTACAAGCGTTGAATAACTAACTAACTCAGTAACTAACTCCCTGGTAACCTAACCAGCAGGTTCAAAACCGACAACACCAAAGCCCGCCACCGGCCACGATCCTGAGCCAACTTCATCCATTTGCCATACTCACAGCCCACCTCCCTAAGATCCATCTTAATATTATCCTCCCCTCTCCTTCTTGGTCTGCCCAGTGGTCGTTTTCCAGAAGGATTTCCCCAAATTCTGTATACAATGATCATCCGACATGTTGAATAAAGAGAAAAATACAATCCCTGAACCGAATAACTCGTTATGGCATATTTACATAATTTCGTTTAAAATACATTATATTTACGTGCTGGCACCTTGCATCTATCACATATAAGTAAAGAAATGTAATGA
>NW_019059879.1:167494-188155 GCF_000696155.1 Zootermopsis nevadensis | reverse complement strand
ACTTGACAGACAATTTTCTAGTAAATTAAATATTAATAAATAAAGCAGCGTTTTCTATTGTTATTTAAAAGGGTGCAGGATAAATTTTCGCTGTCATTCTGTACGTGTTTGGTCCAATGAGTCCACAGGACCCCAGTCTGCTGTGTCTATAGGTCAATTCCTCGCTCATATAAAGTTCACCCAAATATCACTGCACCAATTTTTTTAACAGACGACATACAAACCAACCTCCAGCCACAAAACCGTACTTAAAAGAGGTGAATATTGAGGAAGTTGTCAGCCCAATATGGACGGAGAGGTTAAAGAAATTAAATTAAATTATAAGCCTAAATGAGATTTCAGGTTGTGACGGCGTGATGACGGAGGTAGTATGACCTCTGAAACGTCGGTAAACTTCTACCAGACTAAACGGCGCAACAACTCATAAGACAGCAATCTTCAGACTCACCTGACGTCCTAAATTCAATTCTAACAGCCACCAGCAAACTTTAAAAAAAATACGTCATTAAAACAATAAGCCAACTCCTGAAACGTCGTGTGTATCAGATATACCCCAGGTAACAGATAATATTCAACGTAATATCGGGATAATAAATCAACAAATACGACAGACCTTTGAAGAAAAGAGAGACCTACCTTATCGGCTTGTCGAAGGCAATCAATCCTTCTCATTTTGCCTTTCTGGTCGGGATTAGACAGCACGCACATGGCCGGCTTCTTGCCCGTGATACTGAGAACGAAATCCTCCCTGCACTCCTGCGTTATGTCCTTCCTCAGCTTGCCTAAGAGCCGAGAGGCCCATTTCTGTTTCACTTCAACTTTCTCGTTCTGCAACAGAAGGAAACGCCATGTTATGGTCAAATGGAGGTCCATCATCATTTGAAGTCAAATGATAGATAGAGCTATCTAAGGGACCCAACAGAGTAGGTACCTGTCACCTGAAGACGGAGACAGAACCAGCCTCCGAAACGTCGTGGTTTTAAAGAACAGATAGATAGAGCTATCTAAGGGACCCAACAGAGTAGGTACCTGTCACCTGAAGACGGAGACAGAACCAGCCTCCGAAACGTCGTGGTTTTAAAGAACAGGCGATGGAAAAAAAAGTCCTGACAATGAATAATTTTAAGTATAAACTACTGTCGTCAAAACCCTTTAGAATTGGATAACTATATACTCCACCTTCTCTATCAACAACTCTTCGATGTCCATTAAAGGGTTTTAAATGATTCTCCCCGTAAACGAGGATTAATTTCATAAACATCGTAAACGAGTTAACATCTACAATAGCCATGTGTAGAGTTTTCTTTGCGGTACGGATTCAAATCTTAAACAGGCTTAAGAAGGAAACAGCTGTGTATCGTGTCGCTGAGACGAAAACTGACAACTGAAGAACGCTCATTGTCCTGCGTACAGTATAGTAATATCGATCTATCTTTGTAGTTTACTGATCCACGGTTTATGTAACAACTATTTATCAATAGCGCGGGTCAGATTCTCGTAACAATTTGCGAAAGTATACACGTCACATTCAGCTGGTACTTTGTATCGGAACAGAACATCTGTAAAGTTATGTTTTAGACTACCTGTCTCACTCGCGTGTTTCACAAGTTGCATTACTTGAACGGCGCTACAATATGTAAGTTGTAAGGAAAATGTTTATACACACAGTGGCATTACGTAATAAGATATTTCTCTAAACCGAGTCTCAACAGACTAGTGATAAAATTTAATAAATACCTTATCGCTTTCGAGATGCATTTCAAATGAATGTACAATTTTTCATACGACGCGATGTGGACCACATTAAGAATTATAATATTTTGTGTTATGACGCCATGAAGACGATGGGGCGTGGAGAAAACTGCACAATGACGAGCTTAAAAATCTGTACTGCTCCCCCAGTATTGTGAGGGTGATTAAGTCGAGAAGAATGAGATGGGCGGGACATGTAGCGCACATGGATGGGACAAGAGGTGTGCACCGGGTACTGGTTGGGAAACCTGAAGGGAAGAGACCGCTGGGGAGACCTAGACGTAGATGGGAGGATAATCTCAGGCGGGATCTATGGGAGATAGGAGTCGAAGGAGACTGGATTTTGTTGGCCCAGGACAGGGTCCGGTGGAGGGCTTTGGTTAATTCGGTGATGAACCTTCGGGTTCCGTAAGCCATCTGGTTGGTTGAGTCCACTATTTGGGAAGCCTGAGGGGAAGAGACCGCTGGGGAGACCTAGACGTAGATGGGAGGATAATCTCAGGCGGGATCTATGGGAGATAGGAGTCGAAGGAGACTGGATTTTGTTGGCCCAGGACAGGGTCCGGTGGAGGGCTTTGGTTAATTCGGTGATGAACCTTCGGGTTCCGTAAGCCATCTGGTTGGTTGAGTCCACTATTTGGGAAGCCTGAGGGGAAGAGACCGCTGGGGAGACCTAGACGTAGATGGGAGGATAATCTCAGGCGGGATCTATGGGAGATAGGAGTCGAAGGAGACTGGATTTTGTTGGCCCAGGACAGGGTCCGGTGGAGGGCTTTGGTTAATTCGGTGATGAACCTTCGGGTTCGGTAAGCCATCTAGTTAGTTAGTTATGACGCCATATACTCTTGCGAAATTCGTTATACAATATTAAAATAATCTATATTAAATATAGACTTCAATGTTAATAAATTCTTTAACTAAAACTGTCCGTTTCGTGGAACTATTCAGTCAAGTTGTCTTCTAGCAAAGCAAAACACACAACAGAAATTTCCCCCACAAAACGGCTACTTATCTCCGTTTTGCGTCTATAGTAACCATCGTCAGAACTGTGAAAGGTAACCACGTGAGAACATGACATGCCAATGACAACAACATTATTTATCGACTGACTTGGGTGGGTGGTTATTGGGAATATAAATGCAACGGACATGTTTACGCTGCTCCGACCAATCACAATTTGTGACACAATCCCCCTGGTAACATCTTAGACACTATTTCTGTTATTTCGACAGCTAGCAAGAAGCACGGAAAAGCTGGTACCTTTTACTATTTTGACACTGTCCTACGCCCACAAGATCCTCAGTTAAAACACAAAGATATTTATTACGGACACGTGTGAGTCTAACAGCGCTTGTTATAGTGAACGGGTAAATTAAAATAACATTTCTGAAGACCACAGCTGGCATTAAATACCGCACTGGCTTTATCCAAGTGCCATTTCCAATCATAACATTTATTTTTAATATTAATTTTTGCATTCTATTGTGGTGTTATTATATATAAAGTAGCAAACATTCTGTCACACACCATATATTTATATTATTATTATTATTATTTAGTGTTCTGTCTGACGACAGGTCCATATGAACAGGATCCTTCCATCCTTTTCTCGGACTGGGACCTGTTCATATACGTTCTTGGCAGATGATCCAGAAGTGGTTTGCCATTGCCTTCTTCTGTGTGTGAATGGAGTAATTGTTGGGATGCCACGGAGGAAAACTCCGTGTTGCCTAGACCACGGCCTTGCCCAACACAAGTTATAAATTCGGGCACCGCCGGGAATCGAACCCGAGACCCCAGGATTACAAGGCCAGTGTTTCGATCGCTCAGAATCATCTTCAGGACCTCGTGCCTAAAATTTAATTCTACGCTGTTAATAATATAAATATATTGTTTGACGAAATCTTTGTTTCTCTGTTTTTATTTATATGTTTTCAAAGAATCTAAGTTGTGTTTGCATAGAATTATATAAATCGTGACGTCATATTTCTGTCCACAACCGAGAGACGATGTATTTTAATGAGTCCTTGAGGGTCTGTTCTGTTATATAGCATCGAGGAAGCAAGCGACTACATACTTTTTCAAGAAAATGTCCCTGCTGCCAGTTGTAATGACTGAGTAAAACTTCGAAAAAGCTTATTATCAGTTTACGACGCACGCTTTGTTGAGATTCGAACCGGACACATCCCTAATACGAATCAGAAGTGTTACCGCTAGAGACATTTAGCCGTCAAAATAAATACTGGACACAGACCGGGACATTAATAAAAGAAATCTCAGTTTCCTCATGATTCGGCTGAAATAAAGCCCGCACGAAAAGAGATTTGTATGTTTCCCCCCAAACCAGTAAAGCCCGCATTTAGAAAGCAAACGATGACCCACAGCAATTTCAAATTACGGGGGGAACAATTTACGGAAATAGACGATGAACACGTAAATTATCTTCATAGTGTAAGATCACAGAAAAACGTATTCTTCATAAAATCATGTTACCGTCAATTCTCAAATATCGAAACAAAACACTTTTATTATTCCTGTGTCAGACACTCAAACATGTACAGTAAGGACAGTGTAAATATCTTCCACCTTCAAGAAGTTTCTCTTCTGGGTTGTAGCGCTGTGTAGTCTGGTATAAGTTTACCGACGTGTCAGATATCCTTGCTGCCTCCATCATCAGGGCGATGAGTACTCATCAACAAGAACCTTCCAAAATTTGGTAAAATTCTACCAGAATACGCGTCGCAACAACCCAGAAGACATCCATGTTCAGACTCACCGCAGTTAAAACCTCAAATAATATATTTCCCACCTTCTCCGAAATCGCAGAAAATCTTCCTCGAAACCACACCGAGGTGTGGGTAAAATATTTTTGGCATTCAGAAATTATATTCAGCATTTTTCACGGTCGAGTTGTTGGCTTGTGTCCGGGTCTAATATGAAGACGACCGAACACAAGGCGGAGACTGAATCAAGACCAAAATGGCTAAGCCACGGTAAATCTGTTTGTGTGTGGAGAAACGGTGCCAAAATCACCACAAACAAAGGAACAAAAGCCTAGCTGTTACTTCATAATACCCACGAAAAACCCAAGTCGAGGTTAAAGAATCCATACACACCACGTAAAGTGTCTCCAGCATAAATCTAGATACATTCTAAAATTTGATGAGCTTTCAATAAACGAAACTGATGGTCAACTGGTCAGACAGGTTCCTTCAATTACAAATTCACAGATAAGCTACGTTTCCGAGTTACATACGTGCCAGGAATACGTGACAGACTTCATAAAATATCAGTGCTGACAACTTAACCTGTCATTAACTTAATAACACAATAGACTAATAGACTTATTTTTAAATTAATAACACAATAAACTAATAGACTCATTTTTAAATTAATAACACAATAGACTAATAGACTTATTTTTAAATTAATAACACAATAGACTAATAGACTTATTTTTATAACACAATAGACTAATAGTTAATAACACAATAGACTAATAGACTTATTTTTAAATTAATAACACAATAGACTAATAGACTTATTTTTAAATTAATAACACAATAGACTAATAGACTTATTTTTAAATTAATAACACAATAGACTAATAGACTTATTTTTAATTTAATAACACAATAGACTAACAGACTTATTTTTAAATTAGAGTCCCGACTGTCTGTTCAACTATATAAACATCTAAATTATAAATATCGTACATAAAAAGCTTTGTAAAACAACAGTAAAACAGTTTTGTTGGTTTTTTGATATCCGTAAAAACATTTAAGCAAAATATATAGATAAATTGAGATCCGTACAGTTTTGACACCAGCCGACGTCGTAATCGGGGATTTCCCTAATTAAAGTACGACGAGTTAAAGTTATGTTCGATAAGGCACGCCGAAATCAGGCCCAAAGGACGATTAATTCTGAGGCAACAAATCTGTTTCAAGCGAATTGTTTATATAACATCGATAATCGATGTACATACGAAGTTAAAATAACATATTCAATTCAGAATGCCAGGTAACTCTGATATTCATTTAAATCAACTGATATTTCATAAAAACTTACGTTACGTCAGAAATTTATTCCAAGCAAAATAACCGAAATCACAGAACTTAATGATGGCATGTACCAGTCACTTTGTGCATCTATTAGACAAGTCTATTGTACAATTATCGCCAAAACTCAGAGAACCGACATCTGAAATAGTTTCAAGTACAGTCATTCGTATGGCTCCATATCAGAACACAAAACTAGTATCAAAATAAAGATGGCAGTCTTTTAGGTTTCAGCTCCATGTAATCTGGTAGATGTTTACGAATGTTTCAAACTTCCTACCGCCTCCGTCGTCAGGGCGAACATCGTAAACGTTTGCCAGACTACACGGTCCTGCAACCCAGAAGGTAGCCATCTTTGGGTTCAAAGCCGCGAAAACTCAAAATCCCTCTTAGTATGAGAATAATAAACCCAAGAACATATATGAAATGTCTAGTCCTCGTTAATAGTTTTTCTTACACATCTGCGTGAGTGCTTATTACACTCATTAGCTCTTTATCCGGGCATTCTTTCACTATAATGCATACAAAGTACGTAAAGTGTCAACTGTCAGAACGTCCCGTGTCTGCAAATAATTATCAGAACATAATTATATCTTGAACAACAAAATTGTTATTTTCAAGCGAGTTAATTATTATTAGCTGTAACACGCTATATTACGTCGTGCGTGTTATGATTATATAAGTAAAACACTTTTGTGTGTGCACAGCTTTCTTATATTACTTTTCAACTTCAATCTGGAATACACCATTATAAAAATGTAAAATGATCAAAACTGATGGCATATGAATAAAAAAATACTAGTCATGTTATGTTAATCAAATTGGCGGAAACATAAATACAACGGATAAGAACACAGAACCTCTATTAGACTCTAATACACACTCTACAGACATAAAAGTACTTTAACAAACGTTGAATATTTTTCAAAAATGCTGTCCAATACCATAAATAATTTCAGGAACCTATACTAATAAATTCTAGTGTCAAGGCCACCTCAGAAGTTCGCGTGCCCGACATGTTGTCAATACTGATTTTAAGAAGATAAAAAAGTATTAGGTTAGGGTAGCCTCGACATAACGTTCATCACAATTTTCCTGAAAATTAGTCATTTTTCTAAAATTTAAATTTTTAAAATCGGTGCACATGTGCACACACACATACTCTCTCTCTCTCACCGACAGAGAACATGGTGATTCCGTAAGCGTACTTTATTAAGAAAGGTAAATATGCCAATTTCACAAATTACAAGAAAAAAATTAGGTATATATGTAAACGGAAACAAAGCCAATCCCCGAAACGTCGTATATATAAAATACTATTTCGTCAATGCAAACTTTCCAGCATATTATTGGTTTATATGAATCACTGTCTCATACCTTAAGACTGTCACTTTGTTAACTTGTCTATTAGATGGTTATCCAATGAGGTCCAAAATTCGAAATGTGCATTTAATAAAGCGCTGTTAAATAATCTAAAACTTCATTACGAAAAACGATACCTTAAACTTTACAGCAAAAAGTTCAGGACGTAACTATCACGCTGCCATGTTCCTGGCGGCCAGACGGGCCTCTGAGACCGGGCGTAAGTGGTTGGCCGTTAAACACGTCTCCTTTTAACAAATGACGGAAACTAATTCCGACCACCGGCGTTAAAACCTCTGAGCTAATCGCGCGATCCAATGTTCAATCGCCGGGAATTGCTACCGAGACAACAAATTATTTCGTGTGCCCCCAAGAACACGTTACAGGCCTATTCAAGGGTCTGGCATTAATTTCACTACTCCATTTGCGCTATCACTGAAAAAGAGTTAATTTTCACTATAGCAATGACATCAACCACTGACTTTCAGAGATAACTCCACGGACTAGTTCGTGAGAAACTGATGATTGCTCATTTTGTCAAGAAATATCCCGTCCTCAGAAGCATATCCACATAAAAGTATTTGGCGACATTTAATAATTAAATTCAACACCCATAATCCCCATTACAGATACAGCACAAGTAGTAATATTAATTTTTACAACTGCAAATATTATATAATTGCATTTCATCATGCAAAGCAGACGCAGGAAATTTTAGTTTCGAAAGGGAAATTTTATTTCGCCGTTAACTTGGGTTAACACCAAGCAGAGAGACAAATATTCATTAGTCTTCGATGTTTACAAGCTAAAATATATTGTATTCTGTCTAGTAAATAAGTCACAAATGTTTGTCTTTGTAATTGACTTAATGAACATAAAACGTGTGTGTAGGTTCGATTTATTTCCCTTCGAAGCACGTGTTTTCGTCACAGTGAGTAAACGACAAAACAGCTGTTTTATTAAATACGAGTTACGTGAAAACACCTTTCTCATCCTTACCCCCTTCTTGTTCAGAGCCAAAGATCGAAGAAAACTGTGGCATTTGAGTTTTTATGGGGGTCACAGTGTTAATGTTCTCAGTTGTGACGCTGGTGGAATTATAGAAGTTACCAATACTTCGGAGAAACATACTGTCTCCATCCTCATCCGTGAAAATTGAGACAATATGTTTCTCCGAAACATGGTATGTCCATACGGCGTCACAACCCTTAACCACAAAGGGAGTTTTCCTCCGTGGCATCCCAATAATTACTCCATTCACACACAGAAGAAGGCAATGGCAAACCACTTCTGGATCATCTGCCAAGAACGTATATGAACAGGTCCCAGTCCGAGAAAAGGATGGACGGATCCTGTTCATATGGACCTGTCGTCAGACAGAACACTAAATAAAAATAATAAAGTGTACACATTTTTGGGACATCTGTATATGAGAATTTTAGCCCTAACAATTACTCACATAAGGAAATCCAGTAATGACGTAGAAACAAACAAGTAACATGAACATATTATTCGGTTTTTAAACTATTTAAATATATTGATTTAGTACTTACGAGTGTCTGCAAATATCTGAAGTAAATTCACTCGTAATACCTGATTACTACTTCAGATTCTTAAAAACACAACAACCAATAAATGCACTGCATAACGTAGGGCACTCAGATAAGTCTTCGCCAATGATCACAGAATAAAAAGAAGTCAGTACAAAGACGACAGACCACCAGAAAATCCAACAGTACCAACAGCCGAAACGTCGCGTATATAAAATATCCCGCAGGCAATATACACAGACCAACCTAAGCCAATTTTCTAAAAAAAATGTAACATACGCATTTGTTTTAACCCGTGGTGTCATAAAAGTGTCTTCAGTGTTAGATATTAATCACGTTCATGTGTGAAAATAATCACAGGGGTTCATTCTGGTAAACCAATTTTATCGAGAAACACGTACGTGCTTATTATAACTCCCATGTGCATCATAATGCAAAAGTCTGAAGCTGAAGTGGGCAGTAAAAATATTACCACATTTGCCTTCTTGTCTTAAAAGTGTGCGTCAACTTACGAGGGCCTTTCAAACGAGAAAGCGTTAGAAAAATAGAGCCAGTGTTCCTACGCTGCCTAATCTACAGCTGGATACAACGAAAAATAAAGTCCCCTTGTTTCAAATTTTCACTGGAGGATGGAAAAAGTAACAAACATCTGTCTTTCCAATCTAAAACTTCTTGACGATGGTGAAGAGTCAAGATAGAGTCCCATCTCCGAAACGTCGTTTTATATTTACTAGACGATGGATAATATCCAAGGAAATTTTTATTCGACGGAGATAGGGATTAGCTCTATCTAGTGGGCCCAACTGTGTAGGAACCTGAAGACGGAGATAGAGTCCCATCTCCGAAACGTCGTTTTACGTTTTATATTTACTAGACGATGGATAATATCCAAGAAAATTTTTATTCGATCTGTCTTTCCGTCCGTAACATACTCTTAGCGTCGCCACTGATGTTAATTATAGAATTTATATTGAAATGTATGATTTTAAGGTAATAAAACAATTCTTGTATATTTTAAAACATTAGGGGTGGTCTAAATAAACATGCATAGTAAATGAGATCACTTCTGAAACAGTTTCCGAGGCCAGCGAAGTCGAGGGCAAAGATAAATCAATGTGTACTACGCAGCAAAGAGTGTGAATTACGAACCTCGTAAATATACAATATTTTTCATCTTCCTTCTAAGGACCAAATATGACAAGAACATAATTGTTAAAAATTAAACTAAAGTATGAAATTTGACCCGTAAGGCTCATCTTTTAAACTTACATTTTTTTAAATTAAAATATTACGCGTTAAAAGTCGTCATTCTAACAACAAATTATTATACATTTATAATTAAATTTTTCTATGATTTACTTACTAACAATAATCGCGTAGAATGCAATACGTTGATCCTACTTTTGGCTGCTAGCAACGTAACCAGTTTCTTCACCAGCACCAAAAAGCAAGATAAACATAAAAAATTAATCTCCCTGAAAGCTTAAAATCATAATGTAATATTAAATACGCACGGACAGATTAAAAATACGTACAAATTCTGGTTTTGTGGACTGAACAGACGAGACCACAATGAAGACATAGGTGAATCTTAAGGAAATAAGGTGAGAGGTTTCGGATGTTAATCACCAAATTCAGGCTATAAATAAACCTTTGAATTCCATAACAGATGGAGAATTTCTTGAATAACTGAGCTACTATCAGCTGGCAAAGAATGACTCTATTCCATGAAGTTATAAACGTAGTTCATTCGTGTAAAAACAAATAATTTTATATCGATACATAATTCTTTAAGCCACGAGATATTAAAATACATTTCAACGCGTCGCCACGTGGAAAATAGGGTTAAGACATACTAGGTTAATCACTCCACCATGAGAAGTTACTTAACCACAGTAGTTAAAGCATGACGTTAAATAACCTAAGACTCACTCAACATATGGTAATAATCCAGTCTTCACGTGTCACATAGCAACACAGGATGACAGTTGAACATAAGACTGGGCGTGGAGCCTCATCTGCATTGTAATGGAAAACCTCACCAACAGAATGAACTGACATCTTACAATGTAACGAGATAAAGAATAAAAATGGACAAATCGTGATTTCAGATACTTACAGAACGTAATATTATGCATAAATGTCGTAGGAAGGAACGCACACGTTACCAGCGCAGCAAAAACCAGCTGACTTTCATTTTGTTCATCAAGTTCAATGAACAGAAGTCCTTAGGCAGCTGACAGTAGCTCAGCATGTCACGAAATTACAACCTTTACTGCCATCTTCAAAGGAGCCCGGCACCGTAAGATAGCTAATCTGGACCGAGGTAAGAATTGAATTATACAGCGTGCCATGCAACGTTACGGATGGCCACTACAAGCTTGTCCACTGTTTTGTATGGTACAGAAGCTTCACGTCTTATTCTCAGAAATTAAAGCAATTGCTGTTCTTAGAAATACGACTACCATAAACACATTTTAACACAAAATTCATTACAGAGTAAAGAATATTAAATATTTTAAACTAATAAAACTGACTAGGTCAATATGATCCAGTAGGATTAAATAATAATTAAGAGAAAACACGGCAATACTTCCAGACAGATGTAACTCCTCTACACCATTTCTGGTATGTTTCAAAAAATTATCTTCAATATATATATTAATTTGTTTTCTATTTTACTAATATTCATTTAACCTTTATGTTATTTACATTACAGACTGATATAAAAACAACAAAACGTTCACCCACACTAAAGTCACATTGAGCATGATGTATATATACAGAACAACATCGAGTGTGTTGTTAAAAATGGAATAAAAATCTGAAAAAGAACATCGTTTGATATCTGGTAAAAATCTGATAAAAATGCACGCTAGCATAATGTATGAAAATTGTATTTGAATTATTTATCGTTTTGAAGCTTTATATAATTATATACACCTGAGGATGGTTCTTTTAGGAACTGAAACATGTCGTGAAACATGAAAAATGATGGTCTAATGTAAATCGAATATTTCGATAAAGAACATCATTTAATATTTTAAATTTTAATTATTGTAATATTTTAATATTTAATAAGAATTTATTGTGATTAGACGGACAAGATTTAATATATACTTAATATATAAGAGAAACAAGACTAGAATACAAACATCTGAATCGAACATCACAAATGAGTTGGATGTTTCATATAAACATTACGCAAAATACATGAGATTATTATGGAGTTCAAACTGAACTCAAAATTTTATATGAACATGGGCCCGCAATAAATTCGTTACAAACATAAAATCTGTTGACTTTTACCAGTTTTTGTGCATGGCGTAATATGTTAAAATAAAAACTAATACAATGTATGCCGCAGAGCGGTTTATTTAAAATGGAACAGTTATAGAGCGAATTTCTCTGCAAGCCCAAAATCAGGCGGCAGAGTCTGCCGCTCAGCCCGGGAAGGTCGGCCGACCTTGACGTCAAAGTTAGCTTCTCGGTGGCGCTGTCTAAAAACCACTGTGAAGTTCTGGAATTTTTTTTACAGTAAAGGCCACTGTAAGCTTCAGGATTTCATATATAATCCTATTTCGAGTGTCATGAACACTTCTCGCTGCATTTTAAAAGAGTTGTCACATACTCCGTAACTCTGAATGGAATCAGCGTTTGAGATTAGGCAGTCTATGGCGTATTTTACTTGCGGAGGGGGGGAACAAATCAAAATCACTGCAGTGTGGTACAGAATATGAAATAATCGTTACCCTCCTGCAATATATTACGCCTATGTGTCGTCCAGTTTGTAGATCGAAAGGTAATTTATATCGACTAATACTGAAGCACGGAAAACATAATTACAGTGATAAAATGGAGAGTTAGAATCTGTTTATGAAGGATTGAAAGTAAATTAATGTGTTGCATTTAAAAAAAATAGGTGACATAAGTAGGCCTCTTTATATACACAAACCATTGCTTCGAGCCAACTTCGTTTCTGAACAACTGCTAAACTTTGTCTTTAAAAACTTCAAAATCTAAATACGTTTCGGCCAAGTTAATGACTAACCAGGATTAAATTGGGTAACATAAACCACTCACAACAGACTTTAGTCGTTATAATAATTAATTGCCTCGAGATAAATAAAATATCTCTAGGTTTTTTTTAATGCTTACGGTCATTTTAACACTTTTAAAGAGTGAATGTAATTAATTAACAGGAGTTATTTACGTTATTAGGACCTTTGAGGGGATATTTTAGAATAACAATTTTAATTTAACACGAGGTCTTAATTATGAATTGAATTGAATTAACGAAAATCATGCTGAAATGTGTGGAACACAAAATATAACTGAGATCGAGATTGCTGTCTTATCGATTATGACGTCCCGTAGGATTTCTCGGGGAAAAAACATCGTAAATTATTTTCTCTGTTTGTCAAAAAAAGTTGAGGAAAGATATTTTTCCACATCTTCAGCACGACTATTGCGGGAATCTGAACTTAAAAAAATACTGACGGTAGAGGCCTTTGGAAGTGAATAGTACGCATTAGTGTCTGGTCTATACTGACGATAATTTACTGGTGAGAAAATAGAATAAAACACAGAAGCTCTATTAGAAGTGTACAAGTTAACTGCCTTCAACCTAACCAATCACACTGAGAGGATAACCAAGATTATCTGAGATGATAATCTCTGTTATATAACCACTGCTACATGTTTTATTTCAGTAAAGTGTTATTACACAATATTTCATAAATAAGCTTTACCACGTATTTCAGTAACAAAGGAAACGTCAATTATGAATTTGTTTCTTCGATACAAAAATGAACCGTAAGATCTTCAAGTTTTCCAACGTTAGCTGAAACAGAGGAATTATTCAATACGACAAGTGGATTTTTCATCACGACAATGTGCCTTCCCGTACAATATTTCCGATACAGAGACTTTTGACCAAAAAAAAATACATTACTCTCCATTTCGAACCATCATACTAGATCACAGAATTTTTCCCTATCAGAGACATTTCCTGTTCCCAAAATTAAATTCTTCCTCTGAGCTATCTGAAAGCATCCAAAGCAATATGACGACAGCAGAGGAGAATAAAAAGATTATGGGGGGAAAATTATTTCCAGGAATATATGAAGATACGGCACATACGAAGGGATGTTCGTGTAGAATACGTCACCTCTCCTTCTTGACTTGAATTTAATCACAGATAAACAGTTTAATAAATCCAATAAATCACTCAGTGGTGCAAGATCTTGATAGATCAATCATTCAGTAGACAAAACAGCTGATCAAGAAATACCATGCGCGTTTACTGAACAAGGCGGTTTACTGCTGTGTTTACGAAAGCCCAACATTAGGACCTATTCTTAGAAATCCATGTTTCCTCTGCATCTTCATAAACTATTTCACCAAGATCCATCTTAAAAATACTAAATTGGATCCAGGAGACATAAGCTACGAGTATGTCTCTCAAGCGGTCAATTCCTTTGAAGTTCTGACAAAAATTTAGTAAATATTTTCTCTTCACTCAATTGTCCTAAAAAATCAAATAAAGACGAAGTTTATAAATTTAAATTTGGTTATGTTTATTTAAAATTTCCAAAAACGAACTAATTCAATCACCTGCTTCCAATTTCATGTTATCCTTATCAGAAAAGAAAGAAGTTACTTGGTTTTCCTCAGTTTAAAATAGTCCTTTAGATTACTACTCGTTGTTACACCAAAAAAATATGTAATGCTATACACGTTAGCTCTGGAAACACCAAAACGGAATAAGAAAATCTCACATTTTACCACATTATACCTACCAATAACGTACCGGTGTACCAAATAAATAAAATAATACTTTTTAATTTATTTTTAACAGGCACATAATACGTAACTAATTTCATGCTAACATTTGCAGCACAAAGCCATTCTATTGTTTTATACTTTCGTGGAAGCTTATAAATTAAGCTTCCTGAACGCTGCAAGTAGCTTATAACGTCAAGAGATAGCAAGGTTTATTTTCAGTGGTAATGTTACAAACAAAATCAGCCTTTACACAGAAGGGGAATGTGTCTAATAACACGGCAAGGACACGCATTAAAACGCATCACCGTTTACAACAAGACACCCGATGACAAGAACGCATTTCTGAAGATAAGCGTCATTATAAATAATCACGACAATAATTTCTTTTTATAATGGATTAAAACAACTAAAAATGTTAGTATTAAATGGTAACGACATTTATCAACTAATCTACAGTGTAAAAGTGTCCGAGTGTCCAATAGGTCCTGAAAGTGTCTCAATGTCCAAAAGGTCCTGAAAGTGTCCCAGTGTCCAATAGGTCCTGGAAGTGTCCCAGTGTCCAATAGGTCCTGAAAGTGTCTCAGTGTCCAACAGGTCCTGAAAGTGTCCCAGTGTCCAAAAGGTCCTGAAAGTGTCTCAGTGTCCAATAGGTCCTGAAAGTGTCCCAGTGTCCAACATGTCCTGAAAGTATCCCAGTGTCCAATAGGTCCTGAAAGTGTCCCAGTGTCCAATAGGTCCTGAAATTGCCCGTATCCAACAGACTACTGCCTGGAGATATCCGGATATTTATTCCTGACTTCACGAGTATGTAATGCTAACCTTTTCACCACGACGTTAGCTTTTTTAAAGTGTAAACAGTTCTGGAAACATAATTATCCGCAGATAGCTGATCAAACCTGGCTTGTTTACTATAATTATGTGCTTCTAACTCGGTTTCTTGAGACGTGTGCCAATATCTGCGCGTGGAACACGTATGCACCCCCCCCCCAAAAAAAAAAAATCAGTCGAAACGAAAAAAACTTAAGAAATAACACAAACACTGGGAGCAAGTGACCTTGAAGTGACAGCTGAGGGGATTATTCGCTCCGATCGGCACTTAAGAATGCACGTAAATACAAGGCTGACAGGATGCAGCCTTCGTGCGTTAATGCAGTGTGTGGATGTCACGTGCAGCAGCCAACCCACATGTTAATTTATTCTTATTTACTATCCACTTCATATATCGTTATTTATTTCATTTTCTTCAAAGCCGGGACAAAACTTTGTTTCTTATCGTGAAGTAAACACGCAGATTAATAGAGAGCGTTTCATAACAGGGTAGCTACTGAGGAAAATTGAATGATAAAGAGTTTTATAATTTGCACTCATCACCAAATACGATTAACAAATAAAGAATGATGGGACGAGGGCGTTTCAGTGGTCCTTGCTGCCTCCATCATCAGGGCGAGTCGGTAAACATCTATCGGACTACACAGCGCAACAACCCAGAAGACAGCCATCTTTAACAACGTGAAATCATTACAAATATGTTATTAACGCGATACAACTTTTCTTCAGAGAAACTGCAATTATCACTACATAATATTCCTGCAACGCTAGTGAGTGGGGAAACTTTCGAGTCCTTATAGGTTAAGATCTCAGGACCCCTGTTACTCGGATGGTTCTCATTTCTTTGCCGCTGTCAAAGGCAGTTTCTGTAGAAATGAAGTGGTTCGAAGCTATAAAGACGGTGGCCCTCTGCCCCTCCCCCGTCGCAGTAACCCCACAAAAGAAAAATGCTGCATGAATTTAATAGAGCTGAAATGGAATGGATCCCTTCGCCCATTTGCATTCAAATTCGGAAGGCACGAGAAGATGTGCGAATGGCCTCAAAATACACACATACGCCCAATCCGAAACGAGGGGAAGAGGAAAAGTGTGAAAATAAAGTAGGAAAAGATGAAGGGGACGCATTAAATATGTAATTAAAATGCAATTTTTAAAAAGAGGGAGCCTGGAAGGAAGGATTTAAATGCTATCGATGCTCCTGTAAGCTGCACTAGCGACGTATAATATGTCATCTGGAACAGTCACAACTGCAATGGAAAGTCACCCCCCCCCCATCCTTCCAACCCCCTCCCACGAACTTACAACTGCGCATCGAGAACCCTTAAGTGTCTCCCTCTACGATAGCTGAGGCGATGGAACTCCGCTGAGAAAGAATACATGATCATCCTCCAGGAATATTTATTTCGACGCAACGATAAAACAATCTACAGAAACAGTATTACCGTAATGGTTTAAAATATCAGGACTGTAATTAAGCCTTAAAATATGGTGACTAAAGCCTGAGGTGATTTACGTAGTTATTTGTTCGATGTACGAAATAAAATCATTATAATTACGTATATATTTCTGTACAACCACTGCAAAAGAAACTTCTTGCCTGCGGGTGGAAGGTGAGAGCTCATTTCGTTATGGAAAACGCTGTAACTCAGCCAGCGATCCTCCAACACTAAATGTAATGTTATAAGGTTCGGTGACACTCACGGCCTTAGCATCTAGCGTTTAAACGGTACCAAATTCTCAAATGCAGGACGAGGTCAAAAATGTCTCAAGAGTTCACTTGAAGGCCACACCCCACAGGATATTATTAGCATTAAAATCGCCAAGAACGAACGGTGATCGTAATTGTGATATCAAAAGTGCCAGTTCGTCTGAAGATACTGGCACTGCTGGCTTTTAACAGTAGAAATCTCTACGGTGGTCTAGCTGTTAGAACGCTGGCCTTGTAATCCTGGGGTTTCGGGTTCGATTCCCGGCGGTGCCCGAATTTATAACTTGTGTTGTGCAAGGCCGTGGTCTCGGCAACACGGAGTTTTCCTCCGTGGCATCCCAACAATTACTCCATTCACACACAGACGAAGGCAATGGCAAACCACTTCTGGATCATCTGCCAAGAACGTATATGAACAGGTCCCAGTCCGAGAAAAGGATGGAAGGATCCTGTTCATATGGACCTGTCGAACCAGATACGCCAGTGTTCTCATCTGGTCTCTTACCTTGAAGTTTCCTGACTAAAATTATGTTTGCATTTATCGTCGCCAGGAATGATGGTTGCGACATTTCGTAACATGTTAATTACCATATGGGCAGAGATCTCGTTCAACCCCCCAACGAGGAATATAGGTCTTTGCTGTCTGTCACTTTTTATTCTAAACATTCGCAACTACCCTTCTTATCTGGAGGTAATATCCTTCACCATCAACATGAGAACGCGCCCTGCCCTGGTGGTAAAATACCCATCCAACATAAGACGTAAAAAAAAGGTTAAGAACGCGTTTATAAAAACAAATCCACACACTTTAATTCCTATTTTCCGTGTATTTTAGTTACCTTCATAGACAATTTCACAAAAATTCAAGGGGTGGAAGTCCACACGCAACAGGCGAAACCTACGCTCATGACGTACCAGGAAGAAAATACGACATGTTGATACGTTTATGAAAGAAAATTAATAATCACAGCTAAAGACAAACATCCAGATTTTAACTCAAATCCAAAGTTTTCCGAATTCTAGAAGCTGCACTTTGAGAAGTGCGGCAGGAAGCTGGTAAAATACCATCGATTTCAAATTACAAATTAACAAACTAATTAAAGAACTCTGCAATTTCACCTACCCAGACTACACGTGTTCGAAACATTTGTTGTGGTCAGCGAGCGAGGGTCAGGAATCAAGGAATGGGTTAGACTTGCCAGAACCAGGAGAGGTCTAGTCCCTGCTGGAAAATAAATAGCTTCTCGCACTCTCTAACATGTTTCATTAAGAGAACTGGCCTCCCTTCGCCACCTCATTCTATTTTCTTGGTTCATCTAACACAAAATCCAAAACAGCCTGATTAAATCCACTCTTTATAAAATAAAAACACTGCGCAAACACGTGCTAAATACAGTAATCGTTAGCAGATGTAAGCCAAATCTATTACAATACGACATTTATTAGTCCTTTAATCGCACGACCAATTTAAAAATAATTTTAAATTATTTCGGTAGGTACGTCATTCTTCATAAGCCTTCAAATACAAAAACATTTCCTGTCAACCGGACAAGAAATCACAAATTACAGTAACTGTAACAAAATGTCAGATTGAGTGTGTTTGAGCTCAAGAGAGACGATCTAACAGGAGGTTGGAGAAAATCACGAAATGTATTCTTCACCAAATATTATTACAGTGATTAAATAAATGCGCTTGAAAAGGGGAGAGGTCAGTTACATTCATTGGATACATAAGAAACACATGCAAAATTTTAGTCAGGAATCCCGAAAGCAAGGGAACACTTAGAAAAATCAATGCGTATATATGAGGATAATATTAAAATGTATCTTAAAAACAGGATGTGACTATGGAGTATATTCGTTTAACTCATGACAGCTATCGCTGACGGGTTTTTGTCTTGTCAAACAGCAGTATACAACAGTCAAATTAACATTTTTTAAACATAAACAAACTTCATATATGGAAGAGACTGTTGGACTCTCAGATAAACAAAAGATCCTGGTATGACAGTATGTAAACTGAGCGGGTTAGCACAGCGACGAAGCACATTTCAACCTCAGGCTGGTTTTGTAAAATATTTGCACAGGATACATTTACTAAACATTACAAACGAACAAAAATTTGCTAACATATAATTTTCCATTTAATGACGTACTGAGTTTCATTTTAATTATAAGATAAAAGAAGGGAGTAAGAATAAATACAGATCTGATTTAATTAATTTAACAAGTTAGCAAATGTACGCATAGCGTAATAATTCTCTTACAAACACGACAGACGACGAGGTAAGTACTTGAGCAGAACCTCTGACGTCACAGAAATAAGGATAACTCGGGCCGTTCTTGCATTGCTACGTATATGGACACCCCTTAAAGACTCGAACGCGCCTAAAAATAAGATACGTAAAAGATTTCTTACTCCTTACGAAATCGCGTCTTCTAGGCCACTCCCCCGTCCTCTTTAGACCTCCCAAATGTCTGCGGGCTCAGATTTTTTTTGATGGAATTAGGCCAGAATATCTAATCTGTTAATGCTCAACATGAAAAATGCACATTTAAATTGGGTCCTTCGGTACTTAAATGAGCCTTAATTGATTATGTCGAAGCATTTTGGCACAGCAAACCATGATTCTGATTTTGGATTTAAATAAAATTCTGACAAACCTGTTTCAGGACAACGTCGGAATGTTTTAGCACACTGCGAGTATATAAATAGTTGTCAATGCCGACCATCAGTTTATATATCAGTGCCAGTGGACAATTTGTTATTTAAGAGGTCGCCCTAACTGAGTTCTCCAAATTCCATTATTTACATCTAACAAAGAACTTCTAAAATTGTAATCCCTTGCATTTTGTAAGATTTGGGGTTTTCACGGCGGCGAGTCTAAAAACAGCCATTCTATCTCGCATTTTTATCCCTGAACGAAGTGTTCATGAAACGATATACACACAAAAACAATTAAATTCGTGATAAGTGGCCAAGAATTGCAAAAAACAACCCCTAGACCATATGACTGCGAATTTGGCAGAAGACACGCTAAGTCGTCTGACCTTGAAACTTAAGTTCTAGTTCAGAGACGCACAATGTATTACCAGGCTGCGGTCCAGCCAGTATTTTCCAGGGGTACATCCCAGCGATTGTCTGGTATCGCCTGGCACTTATATTACACATAGATGTGCGGCCTAGCCTAAGTACAAGGGGGGGTTGTGAGTCACGACGCACTCATTAAACCAAGCATGACGAACACTGGCTATTACATTAGGAGTAGTTAGATATTGTTCAACTTTCTAACCATCTACACACCCCTGTAAGATAACGAATTCACTTATTAATGTAAGCGAAAAAATATGAGTAAGTTACTCTAACACAGAAACATCCTCATGTACATAATCATGCGAGGGAAGAATTGAACGTATTTCAAATTCGGTAGTCTAGATCAATGGTATTCAAACTTTTTTTTTCGCGTACCCCCAGATATAATTTCTCTTCAACTTTGTACCCCCAAAGTTGTTGGTGTATAATTCAAGTTATACATAGTATATAATCTACATCTAAAATAAATTAAATAAATTAAATTACTGATTATTCAGTGTTTATCATAAAATAATATAT
>NW_019059879.1:107986-155303 GCF_000696155.1 Zootermopsis nevadensis | reverse complement strand
TAGCGAACATCACGAACTTTCCTGTGGGAGTCAAGGCCTTATTGTGTCTGACACCCATCATGAAAGCAGTCAGCTCATAATCTACCAATTACATGTTCCTCCAGATAAATATTCGCTTGCTACTTTGCAAAAACTAAAAATTAACTCACAAACAGCATAAATTAAAGTCTCGTAGGTTGTACGAGAATTTTTACTATGAGCTGAAGACGTGAAAGCGAAATGGCAGCTGTAAATCCAGTCTTTCTGGCGCCGTCATATTGTCTGGTGTATGATAATGATAAATGATAGAAGTCACATTAGAAAGCTAAATATTCACATACTCGTTCTACGTGAATACAGCACACGGCCACGAAGTTCCTGGATCGAATGAGGAGACAGCCTACAGTGGGTGTCGAGGTACGGCGCATTAAAACTTATGAATATTATGGAATGTAATAAACTTTAAACATTATAATTAAACATGTCCATACAGCTAAGTTATTCTTCAAAAGCTAATGCGTACTTAACTAGTCAAAGAACTTCACAAATCCATTACGATGTTCAATACAGCTTTATCCTGAGTCACATAAATCAGTCCACATCATTAAAACCACTTTAATATTATCCTCCAATATACGAATATGTCTCTAAAGAAGTAGATTTTCTTCGGACTAAAATCTTGAATGCAATTATCATCTCTCTGATACGTGCCTCACACTGACAAATTCATCTCCTTTCGTGAGTATAAAAATGGCTGTCTGATGTTTAATTTCGCCCTGAAGATGGACGCAGTAAGCATCTCTAAAATTCTGGCAAACATCTACAAGCCCCAACATCACAGAGAACAGATATCTTCCTTTGTCGTATTAAGAATCGTTGAGGGGCCGTGTAGAAACGTAAATTAACAAACTGAACATCTGTGTGACATTGCTTACTCCTGGCTGTGAGAATAAGTTTATACGACGTTTCGGATGATACTGTCTCAGACATCAAGAGAAAGGCTTAAGGGTACCTACTCTCATGGCACCTGCGAGTAGACTATTCTGACTGAATTATCCACGTTCTACATGAAAACACAGCGCGATTATAATGAAATGATAATAATACTAGCTAATTTTCAGTTAAGGCCACCAAAAGTTGTAGAAATTTTAGACGTGGTGAAGATAAAACGTCCATTCAGCCATGCTAAAGATCAAAATATTGCTTTCAGCTATGTCACACCTGTCTTTGAACGTACCGCTAAGCGAGTGACTGTATACAACCAGGACACGTGCTACCTTTCTTCACCGTCTCTGGAGACTCGTGCTGGAACTCACTTGTCGATCGGTGGTATTCGATGCACGACAGGGATTTCTCAACAACCACAAAACAGTCAGCTTTTGGAATCTTCAACACTTATTCCTTACAGCACGGTCGCCAAATTAATAGCCGTCTTAAATCATAGTCTAAATCATTTAAATTTATTATTTGTATAAAGAAAAGTCTAGTTCCGTTTATTCAGAAGAACTCCTCAGATGACGGATTGGCCCAACGCAAGGCCTCTACTTAGACAACACAGAAGTTAAGAGTACAGAAATCCATGTCCCAAGCGGAATATGAACCCGACATCACAAATTTAAAGACGAAAACGTGTGTTCAGTCCGGTATAAGTCCTCCTTCTTCTAGGCCACAGGGCGCAACACCCCAGAATATGTCCACCTTCGCATGAAAGCAGTCAGCTCATAATCTACCAATTACATGTTCCTCCAGATAAATATTCGCTTGCTACTTTGCAAAAACTAAAAATTAACTCACAAACAGCATAAATTAAAGTCTCGTAGGTTGTACGAGAATTTTTACTATGAGCTGAAGACGTGAAAGCGAAATGGCAGCTGTAAATCCAGTCTTTCTGGCGCCGTCATATTGTCTGGTGTATGATAATGATAAATGATAGAAGTCACATTAGAAAGCTAAATATTCACATACTCGTTCTACGTGAATACAGCACACGGCCACGAAGTTCCTGGATCGAATGAGGAGACAGCCTACAGTGGGTGTCGAGGTACGGCGCATTAAAACTTATGAATATTATGGAATGTAATAAACTTTAAACATTATAATTAAACATGTCCATACAGCTAAGTTATTCTTCAAAAGCTAATGCGTACTTAACTAGTCAAAGAACTTCACAAATCCATTACGATGTTCAATACAGCTTTATCCTGAGTCACATAAATCAGTCCACATCATTAAAACCACTTTAATATTATCCTCCAATATACGAATATGTCTCTAAAGAAGTAGATTTTCTTCGGACTAAAATCTTGAATGCAATTATCATCTCTCTGATACGTGCCTCACACTGACAAATTCATCTCCTTTCGTGAGTATAAAAATGGCTGTCTGATGTTTAATTTCGCCCTGAAGATGGACGCAGTAAGCATCTCTAAAATTCTGGCAAACATCTACAAGCCCCAACATCACAGAGAACAGATATCTTCCTTTGTCGTATTAAGAATCGTTGAGGGGCCGTGTAGAAACGTAAATTAACAAACTGAACATCTGTGTGACATTGCTTACTCCTGGCTGTGAGAATAAGTTTATACGACGTTTCGGATGATACTGTCTCAGACATCAAGAGAAAGGCTTAAGGGTACCTACTCTCATGGCACCTGCGAGTAGACTATTCTGACTGAATTATCCACGTTCTACATGAAAACACAGCGCGATTATAATGAAATGATAATAATACTAGCTAATTTTCAGTTAAGGCCACCAAAAGTTGTAGAAATTTTAGACGTGGTGAAGATAAAACGTCCATTCAGCCATGCTAAAGATCAAAATATTGCTTTCAGCTATGTCACACCTGTCTTTGAACGTACCGCTAAGCGAGTGACTGTATACAACCAGGACACGTGCTACCTTTCTTCACCGTCTCTGGAGACTCGTGCTGGAACTCACTTGTCGATCGGTGGTATTCGATGCACGACAGGGATTTCTCAACAACCACAAAACAGTCAGCTTTTGGAATCTTCAACACTTATTCCTTACAGCACGGTCGCCAAATTAATAGCCGTCTTAAATCATAGTCTAAATCATTTAAATTTATTATTTGTATAAAGAAAAGTCTAGTTCCGTTTATTCAGAAGAACTCCTCAGATGACGGATTGGCCCAACGCAAGGCCTCTACTTAGACAACACAGAAGTTAAGAGTACAGAAATCCATGTCCCAAGCGGAATATGAACCCGACATCACAAATTTAAAGACGAAAACGTGTGTTCAGTCCGGTATAAGTCCTCCTTCTTCTAGGCCACAGGGCGCAACACCCCAGAATATGTCCACCTTCGGACACACCACCATGAAAACCTCAAATCCTACCAAGATTCTCGTACGTTCTTATTAGATCTACTACGTAAATCATCGACAAATTACTTTATTTAACATAAGGTACTCCAAAACATATCCAACTCCAGTAAATGATTTCAAAATAAACGCCTTAAATCAAAATCAAAATTTTTGTATGAATATAATTACTTTATTTGAAGATAAAAAATTATTACATCCAGTGACCCAGTGACGTTTCACAAGCCTTAAAATCGATTTAAGTCACACACACGTGCCATGATCACAATACAATACAATTCATAATCTCTTTACGTAATACAGGACTACAGATCTATATCACATACTTATTTATCTAACGTTAATCCTTCTAACACAAAGGACTCGTAAGTTTCGGGCATAAACAAAGAATAGTTTGTCCTAAGGCGCAATACGATCGTCTCTTATTTGGACAGTCTTAACTTAAGACAGTTTCGAAGAGATTGCGCTTCGCAGTTGTTTTTTTTATACAAATAGAACGTTTGTGGCAACCCTGCGTCGAGCAAGTCTATCGGCGCCATTTTTCCAACATCACGTGCTCACTTCGTGTCTCTGTGTCACATTTTAGTAATTCTCGCATTGTTTTTTTTAGACATAATGCTATTGCACACTTAATATACTACATTATAGTGTAAATATAACTTTTACATGCACTGGGAAACAAAAACAAAAAATCGTCGGATTCGCTTTATTGCGGTGGTCTGGGACCGAGACCGCAATATATCCGAGGTATGCCTGTACTTATAAATCGAAACAAGTGTCACTCACCTGCAATTCCTCTTTGCACCGCCTTTCCTCCTCCAATGACATGCGTTTCTCGTGTTTCTTAAAGTACTTCCGTTTTGCCGCCTGCAGATTGAACCACGTGTACGAGAAGGACTTCACATACGGCAGTAAGGCTTCAATGAAAGGATGGAATTCATCCTGAAATTGAAACAGAGTCCACATTCATTACTAAAATCATAAATAAAGGAAGCCGGTGCACACAAACAGCGTCTGCTTAACGCTTGAAGTAACTGAGTACTTTATACACTAACCCTCTAACCCAGTGGTATTCAACCTGGGGTACGTGAAATTTAAAAAAAATATATTATTTCATGATAAACACTGAATAATCAGTAATGTAATTTACTTAATTTATTTTAGATGTAGATTATATACTATGCATAACTTGAATTATACACCAATAACTTTAAGGGTACAAAATTGAAGAGAAATTCTATCTGGGGGTACGCGAAGACATCTTAGGGGGTACGTGAAATTTTTTTTAAAAATATATTTTATGACAAACACTGAATAATCAGTAATTTGTTTAATTTATTTTAGATGTAGATTATATACTACGTATAACTTGAATTATAAACCAACAAGTTTGGGGGTAGAAAGTTGAAGAGAAATTATATCTTGGGGTACGCGAACAAAAAAGGTAGAATACCACTGCTCTAACCTGACCGCGTAGAACGCTAGCAGTTAAACTTTCTCTAGGATTCATTTTAATATTAATCTTCCACCTATGATTACATCTCAAAGGTAATCAGGTTTCCCGACGAAATTTTTTAACGCATTTAACATCTCTCCCGCACGCATATTAATGTCCTGTCCATATAATCCTAATTAATTCAATTGCCTCAACAATAATAAGTCAAGAGTAAGTTCTCCTCTAACCTGTTGATTCATCGTAAGTAGGACCAAATATTCTCCTCAACATTTTTATCCCAAACACCTTTAATACTGGAAAAAATCTTCTTACAAATAAAGTCTTTAATTTCGATGACTGTGGTGACACCGATGAACGATACAGCGTGAAAACAAGACAACTGCCAACCTAACCTAACCTTACCCTCGACGCGCTCCGCACTTGGGAGTCCCTCAAGACGAAAACACGCAGCGTTCCAGCCGAAGTCACTGCACTACCTTGTAAACACTTCCATGTGATGTGTTTTCATTCATCAACCCATCTGCCAAATCCCGCGTCTGCCAACGCCGTCGGGGAGTGTGGGACGGTCGTGTGGCGTACAACTTGATAGTGTTTTATCGTTTCCCTTTTACGTAGGCACTCCGTAATGATCTGTTTCCCCCGGGGAGGCCAGCGAGCGCCTTCCTCAACTGGAGCCAAACATTTATTGTGATTGTGCCACTTGGCAGACAGGCGCAAGGGGTTGGCCCAGTGGCCTATTGCATTAGCCGGCCACTGGGCTGCGTCAAGGAAGTACAGTCCACGTCTAGCGCAATGCCAACTCGTCGCTGGCTTCTCTTCCGTTCCCTTCTTGGCAGTGGCCCTAACCTTAACCTCCAAAATTTTAACCTGACATTGGTCCATGCACTAACACAATCCTTATTTTCTGGGGGTGATTCACCTCCAAGAGCAACGTTCCCAACAGCGACAAAGTTTCAAACCTTTAAAAGAATAGCAAACACGTTTGGGGAGGTCCCACACAGGACCTGAGACGTTCCAAGGGTTCTAAATGGGATCTGAGGTTCACACAGCGTTAAATACGTCCATGATACCAAAGTTTCCGAAGAATACGTCTAAAGATGGAGGTGGAATGTTCCTATAAAACTCTGACATCTACCTAAAGATCAAAACAGCTATAAAACGCAGAAGAGATAAATACCAACGCTTCTCCGTGTTCATACAGACAACAAAACATATCACTGATTTACGGATGAAAACTTCGAAATCCAAAATAGTACACAAATCGCCACATTTTGCCAGAATTCAACACGATTCTCGTGTTATGTAACGATGTCTTAATAGAACAGCTCGGTCAATAAATCTACTAACTCCGTCCCAGGTGACCAGGGTGACAAAGAAGGTATATATTCTCTTTGTCGTCATGTCTACAACGGTGCTGGGTCCCATCCAGTGTCCTACATAACGTAACACCGAAGGCCTGGGGCTGAAGGTGTACTGATGTTAAGATATGGTGGATCAAGACCTCCACCCCCTTTGACAAGTCATCATAAGACGATGCTGAGGCGAAAACAGAACATTACCACAATGCTGCCAGTCGCTGTGAATGGTATACGTGGACACATTTTGAAGAAATCAACGATGTTTTGCTGGTTTTTAACCCGAGATTCGAGCCCAGAACCTTCCGAATACGAAGCATATTAAAATCTGCAATGATCAAGTTTTGTAACGTAAAGATGAAAGTGTTATGTTGCGCGGGGCAACGACCCCGCCATGGAGTAAAGTCCTTCCGCATTCTAGATGAACACGAGTGGTCAGCTTCGCGCTCCGACCGTTCTTAACTCAGTACCGAATGGGTAAGGGAGGGTATAATTTATAAATGTAAATTATTATTGCGATGTCTTACGAAGAATAATTTCGATATCAACCTTTGTATGGCTCAGTGTCTAATTATAGACATCGCTTTTCATATCTAATCAAAATAAATAACGCTGTCTTTGCAAGTCAACATAGCCTATTATTTTTAAGTTAAATATTTACTTCTCAGATCCCCACCCCCCCGAAAATAATCATAATTTTGCGTATGGTGACTAAGAATAATGGAACGTGCAACCAGCGATTAAAGAAATTACAGGTTAGGCCACTTCTGTTCGAATACTCAATTACATAACCGTCATTTTAATGACAAGCATAAACGTAGTGATTGCTAATGTAACGCTGTAAGGGAACTAACTTAACGGTCCCAGGTTCAGGTCCCGGATATTTCAAGCGAGACAGCGAAAAACGCAGAATATGAAGGATCGAGTACAGTAGCGCCACTGTTACAAGCGGTGAGTCAAGAGTTGAACAAGAATTAGTACAATAACGAACAAAACAAATAAACGAGATATAAATATAGGCTATAGAACAGAAATTGACCAAGGAAGATATAAATAAATTTAAATGTAAAACTGATGAAGGAAGATAAATAAAGAGGAGAAACAGGACTATCATAAATAACAGAACAAAAACTATATAAATAACAATCAGAAACCAAAGAGACTCAGATACACTTCCAAAACATATGTTAGAAATTCCACGACCGCAAAGCCAACAACAGTATTGCAAAAATTTACTTTGGGTCAAAATGTTGACAATGGCTTCTGATACAACAGCAGGGGCTCAACCCCGCAATATTTTTATCTAAATGACCCCTTTTCGTACATTCCCTTTAGACTATAGCCCATGTTGTTTCGTGGAACCCCCCCCTCCCCCACACCATACCCTCACGAACAAAATCAAATAGTATCTCTACCCTCCTCCTACAGAAAACATTGAAATGGTGGAGTTTATCTGTTTTCTTTGTTATCATTTCATAAAATCCTGACCTAACGTCTGCATGATACCATCTTCTTCTAAATGACTAAACTTGATACAAACTGCAAATATGCAGTTATATAACATTCCGTGCTGATAAATTCACTAACAAAACTGCCCTGACGATAATACAACTTCTGCTTTTATTTCGTTGGGGTGATTGGAATGTATGTCAGTAGACAGAGGAGTTTTGATCTTGCTTCAAAACCGACGAATTCCACATTAAAATGGGGCAATAAGGAAAGAAACGAAATTTGGAACCCGAAAACCTAAAACCTAAAATCAGACCTACATTACACTAATTACACTGCAGTAATATAGGATCGCTGTTTCGAATCGTCACAAGCGCTGACGTCGAAATTTTCACAAGTTCTGTTCTTGTCAAATCTCAAAAATATGAAACCATAAAACGAATTTGGAAGCAAATTACGCAACTTCAAAAATTTAAAAAAGATTAATACGTAAACCTAATTGCGAAGAGACAAATTTTATAATCAATTCACAACATATCCCACACATACAAACCCATGAAAGATATAAGTGACAATTCACACTTACTGCCATAATTATTGCTTATTTAACGACGCTTTCAGTGACTAAAACTAGCGCTGAATGATAAGATTACTGATGAACAACGAATTTTAAATGGTAGAAACAATCAGTCGTGACTTAATTTATGGTACTACAGGAACCGAATAAACTAACGAAAGACCTAAAACAGGATAGGTAGTATACGGGACAAGATCTGAAACCAAGACGTCCCGTTGTGAAGCTCTGTTTTAATATTATCCGATTGAAACTGAATTATGCTGATTTCCATTATCATTCGTTTAAATCTTTAGATAGATGAAAGAAACACACAATTATCAGAAAACAAGATCAGAAGTATAACAAAGTTGCTAACAGAGCAAATATCCCAATAAGGTGTGAAATAAACAAAGAAAAAATACGGAATTACGAGGCGCGTCCTCAAAGTAAGTTTCCCACTCGTCCCACAGCTAGCAAACCTTATATTGCGCGAAGCGACTGTGCGTACGTGATAGAGCAATGACGTAGCATGGCGCATGCACTAACGGCACCTCCCGCGTTCTCACAGTAGCATCGTTGCAGCTGTTGAAGATGGAGGTTCTTATTCCAGCCCCCGCCGACTGTGAAGTGCGGTCAGTGATAACGCTAAGCCGCACACGGCTCGACGGACAGCAAGTCTCCTGCAGAAGTTCAGCTGGGAGGTGTTTAATCATTCACCCTACAGCCCGGACCTCGCTCCCAGTGATTTCCATCTTTTCCTACACCTCAAGAAATTCCTGTCCGGTCAGCGTCAGCGTCAGCGTTTTGAGAATGACAGAGAGGCGGAGATGGTTGTCACACAGTGGTTCCAATCCCAGGCGGCAGACTTCTACGACCCAGGTATTCAAAAGTTGGTCCCACGGTATGACAAATGTCTCAATTCCGGTGGCGAATATGTTGAAAAATAGCTGGACACTTGCTGTATCTGTTGCAATAAATATTTCCATGAAATTGTGTTTTGTTTCTGTAAACGGCCCCAGGGAAACTTACTTTAAGGACGAGCCTCGTAGAAGGCATTTGTGCAGAAATGGTTTCCTTGTCCGATCAAATGAACATGATTTTCTTCCAAAAGGAAGATGAACATTCTTGCACTCGCATACAAAGAAACGTTTTGTTGTTGTCTTTTTCAACAGCTACGGATGGTGTGAGATGAGAATATAAAGAATAAGGCACAGGATTGAGAAACATGTTTGAAGCACATCACATATGCTGACCGGGTACTTTCGATCACACGGTTTCACCGGACATGCTAGTTTATTTCCACTTCACGTTCAATCATTCGACCACGAATAGCAAAGTGTCGAGGGACAGTTTCTTCTTTGTGATATCGATAACAGCATGTCCGTCAGTTAAACATCAGAAGCGTCAAATATTCACGACGAAATTAACAGCAATCTAAACAAAGCTGTCTTCTGGGCTGCAACGTCGTGTTGACCTGGTAAAGTTCACCGACGTGCTAGCACCATCATCAACAAGACAGTACTGATGATGGAAGCACCTCTGAAACCTCTTTCATATCACACGACGCAACTACCCAGAAGACAGTCATCTTAGGACTCATTGCCGTGAGAACTTCCAAAGCGTACAGTTTAGAATATTTTATTTTCCGGTGTCCTCTAGCCAACACAGCAGGTCACATCAAGCTTTAGGGAAGAAACTGAAATAAAATTTGATTCTAAATGCTTAAAATACTTGGTGCATATTTTTAAAATAAACTGAATATAATTTTTGACCCTGTAGTGCAACGAGCCCTGCAATAAATAACATCATGGCTGAGGTTAGGTTATATCAAAAGAAAGTGCATTTGGAAAATATTTACATGCCATTTCACTCTTCACCTTATTTTATTTGTAGTAATCTGTCTGCCAACGAGTCCATATGAACAGGATCTTCCATCCTTTTCTCGGACTGGGACCTTTTCATATACGTTCTTGGCAGATGATCCAGAAGTGGTTTGCCATTGCCTTCTTCTGTGTGTGAATGGAGTAATTGTTGGGATGCCACGGAGAAACCGGGGAAGAAGCCCCCGGAGGAAAACTCCGTGTTGCCTAGACCACGGCCTTGCCCAACACAAGTTATAAATTCGGGCACCGCCGGGAATCGCACCCGAGACCCCAGGATTACAAGGCCAGTGTTATAACCGCTAGACCACCGTGGCTGTTGGTGTCCTGTAAAGAAATCTAAATATTACAAAATAAAAACTGTAATTCCGCCATTTGCTTTGGATCAGAAGCGAAACTTTGAAAGAATATACTCGGGGGTTTTCTAGACAGCGAAGCCATGAAGCGAAGTTACGCATTATAGGCTGGCCCGAAAGAAAAGTCATACTTTCTCGCAGAAATTTGAGAACCAATGAGAAGACCTGAGAAAAATACAGTAACAGGAAGACACAGAACGCTACGAAGTAAAGAGTTCTATAATATCTAATCTTCACCGAACGTGATTATATGATGTACAATGAGATGAGAATAACATGTAGCACGCAGAGAGATAAATTAACACAACGCTTCGGTCAGAAATCATCGATGATAAATTTCATATTTCATGTTGAAACGGTTCATTACGTATTTCAATAAAGTCGAAAACTTTATACATACATCGTACGGTCACCATTTTCTCATTTTATGCACACACAAAAAAAAAACAGTCGAAGTAAATTAATTATCGATATATTGCCACATTCGATGATTTACCAAATCACATTCATATAGATAAAAATTTGCTAATATAATTATTAAAATATACAGGTCTAATTTATTTTTTAAATTCGTATTTTTGACTTCTGTCACAAACCACTTACGAATATTTCTCAAATGTAATAAATGTATACGGCTGTAGGACGTTTCAAAAAGAGGTTCACTGTGACCCATTAGAAAATAACTGACTCATCTATCGGATCATGCAGAATCTGAACTTGGACAAATCCCAAAACTAGACACAGACAGAGAGGGGGCTAGTTTTATTTTTTTTTCCCCAGGTTTACGAGCAAGAGGATCTGGTTCCAGGGTAATTGAGTCAGGCATTGATCAGACATAAGTAGGACAAACAACGCGTACAGATAACCTAAATCTATGCTAACAAAGGAACGCTCCAAAATCCAACAACTCGCAAAAACCAGTACCGTATAACGGCTGTCTCAAACACTTCACATTCCACTAAAGACCTTAAACTATAACAGCAAACTTATTCATTGTATTACTAATACACAAATTATTCACATATATAACCGCATAATAAACGCGTACTTTTTAATCAAAAGGTGTTCATGTACCACTGGATATTATACCTTAACATAACCTACTTGATAGACGTGAATATATTTAAATGTAGGATTTGAGGTTATCACGGCGGTGACACCGAAGATGACCGTAATCTGGGTTACAGAGCCGTGTAATGTGGTAGAAATTTACCACCGCCCTGATGACGGAGCCAGCAATGACATCTGAAACGCTGGTAAACTTCTACACGGCGTATCAACTCAAAAGACTTCTACCTTAATATTTGCAAATTTCAAATATCAAAAGTGTTCTTAGTAAATTCTGAAGCGATTTCTAACAGTCTGCCAGGCGTCGATGTAACGAGTACGAAACACCCCGGTTCACTGCGTCGACGCAGAGGGCCACCAGAGACGGCGCCTGTTTTAGGATGACGTCGAATGAGGGACAGTCGATTCTTCGCTGTCGAATTGATACTGTGAATTTGATCCCATCGTAACAACAAAAATACTATAAAGCCTTACAGAATAAAATGCGATCGAATCTTCCCAAGGCTGTATAAAAACACGGTCGGAAGTTCGCACGACCAATGTCCAGCCAGGGTCCATTCCGTATCACCCGAAGACCCGTAAACGCAGAAAAATTCGACGGTACAATACCATTCTCTTTACGAAAGTTTGCTCCGTCCCAATGGCAAATGCATTCCATTCTCCGATGCCAGTTCAAATACGGCAGGTTTTAAGGATAAACCTCTTTATTTCAGGGCTACAAAATTAAGACGTACCGAAAATTTCCAAAAATGTCACGCTATTATCAAATTCATAAATAAAACATAAAAAAATATTATACTTATATAATTTTCTACGATTGCATTCTTAATGTAGTTCCTACATCTTAAATATATTTAAGCATACATTTTATTTTAATACTTTCCAACTTCAAATATCTGCGTTAGCAAACACCTATTAAAACATGAACACGACAGCGAAAAAGACGAGCACTATAAATTAAACTTTTAATTTCACTTTCGAATGATCTGTCAAGATACTCAGATATTATCTCGTTTCTGAGAGTGACATATGTGAATTGTGAAATACAGACCTAGACACGGCGTTAAAAACCACACAACTGGTTTCTAATATAATGTGAATTAATTTTATTCATATCTGACAAAAAAAAATAATGAAGACTCTCTTGCACGGTGTAGTTTAGTAAAAGTTTACCGACGTTTCAGAGGTGTTTGCTGCCTTACTGAGTACTCACAACCATGATGATAAAGGCAGCACACACCTCTAAAACGTCGGTAATCGTCTACCACACTACACACGATACAACATTCCACAAGACAATCTAAAATCTGTTTCCAACCTAACAAATAAATTCAATAGTTCAAGGCCACGGAAGGGCTTCATCCTTTTGCTCTAAGTCAACAGCAGAGCGTTGCTTTCTTTGCTACGCCGCCAGTTCTGAGCTGTCTTCACTCACATGTGTTCCGTTGTTCGTGTTGCAACGTCTCCTGTAATTTTGTCGTGACCTTTAGGCATTAAATTTGGCAACGTCTCCTGTAATTAATATACTTCATAGGACTGCGTTTTGGTAACTCGATGATGAGTTAGCGTAAGGTTTTTAGTTGATGAAGAAACCCAGTTTACTGAGAGAAAGTGACCACCCCTGAAACTCCACCAGTTACAGAAGTTGGTCATTCATTTAGCCAACAGTCTGCTAATATGCATATACGGATATTGATATTTTAAGCTGGCAAGTTGTCAAAATTTAATCCCGGTAAACATGCAGGAACACATATCATGATCTTAAATCTACAAACTATCTGTAACTCGTTACATTACAATCACTATTTTTATATTCCAACATTAAAAATTGTCAGATGTAAATTACAAGTCCCTCTTTTACAAACAGCCAATGGTCACATGTTTTCTAAATGCACGTCAAACTATATTTTTTGTCAAAAATAAGAAAAAATATATATTTTAATAATGTTATGTATTTATTTACTTAGGTCTTCGATAGAGAGCATCATTTTAATATATATTTTAAATATTTAAATGTTAATTGTAATAATATTTTCATATTTTAACATTTAATAATAATATTTTATTGTGATTAGACTGATAAAAATTGAGCAAGTATATATTCAACACAATATGACGCAACATTATCATCTCATCTTAGGTCTATATGTTTAATTGTGGTTTATATAACGACGCTGTCGAAGCTCATACAATATGGAGTCGAATAATATGACGATTAATGAATAATGAATTACTAAAGGAATAATTGTGGCGAAGTCAGTCGGGACAGTTTTTTGTCGGACCGAAAAGAAAACCATTACCGAAGTGGCAAAAATGGGCAGAGCCCATTTTAGTTTTAGAAGTCTGCTTAATCATAATTTAATACGTAATCTCCTACAACTATAAGCTGTCCAGAATGTGAGGCACACGCGTAAAACTCGTATCTCTTAAATACAACTTCTAATTCGATTGTACTTTAAAACCCACAATTAATAACCGCAATAATAAAAGCCTAACACTGCTTCCTCTCTCACAACATCACAATTTAATCTCTTCACAACAAATTTAAATTCTGTTTAAATCTATTTTCCCTCTTCCTGCCTAATTCAACAAACGCCCTACTTAAACATGACCTTAACACGATCATGTTCTATAAAATGTACTTCTTACCAGACAAATCTTACATTCATCGACATCATGATAAATATTCCGTAAATTTTTAATTACACACACCTTAAAATGATCTTAAATTCTGGTTAATTAATCCGTTAACTCTGACAAATAAACGATATCATATCCTTCCCTTTATTTAATAATAATTTTAATCAGTGTTCTGTCTGACGACAGGTCCATATGAACAGGATCCTTCCATCCTTTTCTCGGACTGGGACCTGTTCATATACGTTCTTGGCAGATGATCCAGAAGTGGTTTGCCATTGCCTTCTTCTGTGTGTGAATGGAGTAATTGTTGGGATGCCACGGAGGAAAACTCCGTGTTGCCTAGACCACGGCCTTGCCCAACACAAGTTATAAATGCGGGCACCGCCGGGAATCGAACCCGAGACCCCAGGATTACAAGGCCAGCGTTCTAACCGCTAGACCACCGTTATACTAAAAAAAATATTTTTTTATTATTCTTTTAGAGAGAAAATATCATTTTACGCTATTTAATAATAATCAGCAAAGCGTTAGCAGATATTCATGCATGTATCGGCTCTAACATCTGAAATTAACTGTTTAATGCAAATTAAAACAGCGACCGTGCTAGAGGAGTCTCATCGCCCGTGCACATGTGCGTCCCTCAAACCCGGCGCATTTCAGACCGTTCATAATTACGGAAGCTATTCCTAGAAGAATGAGGCTACAAAAAAATAAAACTCTTCGTCCGAAGACGAGCCGAGGAAGGCCACCTCAAACAGCGCGGGAAGACGGCATATCTGATCCCGCCGCGGGTGTCCGAAATATCAAGACTGAGGCGTATACAGTGTACGATACATTGCAGATACACGTTTAATCCAACGTGTGATGAAACTGTATATAAGCGCCAAAGATAGTTCAATTAAAATATCGTAAATTCGTCTATTTTTTTTTTCAATTTCCACAAATAATCCCTTAAAAAGGGGAATAATGGACATATAGAAATTTTGAAAATGTACTCTTTGGAAGCCACAAATCAAAATGGAAAACTATACATGCAGGTCAAGGGATGTCCAAGTGTCCAAATGTGGCCTACCCACGTAATCAATAAAGAACTGTAAGAAAGAGTTTAATAAACATGTATTTATCACAAAATTAAACCATTACATACGTCGGCATTGACAAATCTAGCGGAGGTGTTCAAAATGACCACCGTCAGCTTCGTGTCAAGGTTGACGAACGGCCTCTAAAGCAGTTGTTGGGAGGACTGCATTTTCTTACCGAAGATCTGTTGTAAGTGTTTCTAGCTTTCAGCTGTACACCGCGGGGGTGAAATCTGGCGATCGTGGGGGTGTACTCAACAGATCCTCCGAGTCCTATCCACCTGTCGAGAATTTTTTTTTCAAGATACGACCTGACATCACAACGGCAACGTGGGGGTGTCCCGTCTTTTTAACAACACATGTCCTCATCTCCATATAGATGACAAACTACGGGAATAATGTATTCTTGAATGCGTATACATCTTTTTGTGACATTCCGTATATGCAAGATACGTTTAACAGTCGTCAAAGAACATATATTAAGTAAGACTTGAGGTTCTCACAGCGGCGAGTATGAAGATTTCCGTCTTCTGGGTTGTTGTTGTTCATCGCCCTGATGATGGAGGCAGTATGACCTCTGAAACGTTGGTAAACATCGACCAGACTACACAGCGCAACAACCCAGAAGACAGGAATCTTCATACTCTGATGACGGAGGCAGTATGACCTCTGAAACGTTGGTTAACATCGACCAGACTACACAGCGCAACAACCCAGAAGACAGAAATCTTCATACTCTGATGACGGAGGCAGTATGACCTCTGAAACGTTGGTTAACATCGACCAGCGCAACAACCCAGAAGACAGAAATGTTCAAAATATATTAACCGGACACATTTCTTACGAAAATATTACGAACCCTTTAAAGCTAAGGTTCGTCTATATAATACTGAAGAATTCAATCCGTACCCCAAAGGAAACAAGACACATAAATATTGATTAATGCTGTTTAAAGAAATAATCCCTGTTTACAGTAATAATCACAGGCTTCTTCCGCCCTTTTAACCTGAAGACGAAATAATAATCCACCTTCCGAAAAATGGTTCTACAATTCTATAATGTAGACAACGCACAATGTCTAAAATAACAGTTTTACATATTACAACGCACCATCATCAGAAACATTCAAACAAACTTTACAAACAATATCCGTCACGTGGTTTTGGAGACGAGACAATTTTACGCAAATCGTGCGCACAACACGTGAAGTCTTAAAGTTATGATTCCCTGATCGAGATTCGAAGCAGATACCCTTCTGCTAACGCGCCTGGTTCTATGAAACCAGCATGAAGCCACCAACACACATCTCCTCCTCACAGCTTTTCTTGGCTCGAATGCTATTTTGGGCCCGAGGCTATGCAATGTACTTCTTATCTGCACGCGTGCCACAACACGGAGCCTTAAGAAAGTGACGTCTGCCTTAGATTGACCCGTTCACACTGTAAGGTCACTTGCCAAATGACCAGCTGATCTCATCAATTTTCGCTATCAACAGAAAGACAGCGATTTACACTATCGGCTAAACGACCTGGTTCAATTCCTGGCAGAGGTCGAGATTTTTTATTACCAAGCCCAGATACGATGCGAGTCCCATGGAACATTTAAAATATTAAATGATGTTCTTTATCGAAATATTCGATTTACATTAGACGATCATTTTGGTCTAATGTAAATCGAATATTTCGATAAAGAACATCATTTGATATTTTAAATATTTTAATTATTGTAATATTTTAATATTTAATAAGAATCTATTGTGATTAGACGCACAAGATTTAAACACTATATATTTATTATATCACAATATGACGCAACTTTACCATCACAGGAAGATTATTGTTGTAATATCTGCGTACAGCGGCTTGTATGTGCCTTTTCATGACAATCACAACAGTTTCATCCTCCGTAAAATGTCATTATCCTTATTTTATTATCCTAAAAATACACGGCAAAGGAGGACCTAGGAATTATGAACTTCCTCGTCGTGCCTTTTTCGCCAGCCTCATGTTACATTCTCCTTCTTACTTCCAAATTGCTCCCTCAGCATCCCGTTAAACACCCTACAAATGGCTTCACACCCACATAACAACGCTTCGCAATACATTCTTAATGTACTCGTCCTTATCTCTTCACTTCCATGATAATTCTCATATCAAATATTCCATTCCAACGACTTTCGTGTTTCCCTTAAAGCAACTTCGACTAATATTACAGGTAAAATCGACAATCATTCAAGTTCACATCTGTATTCGTCATGTAACGGGTTCAAATGCTGAGTTAAGCCCTCGTATCTAATCTACGGTCCTTTGGTTTTCCTCAGTCTCCCCAGGCACATCCCCTCCTCTAATATCTCAAGTCATATACGTGTAATTTAATCTACTTGTTAGCAGAGATGAAATATTATACTAGGAAAATAGCACGAGTAAGGATAGTCTAAGACAGTGGTATTCAACCTTTTTTGTTCGCGTACCCCCAGATATAATTTCTCTTCAACTTTGTACCCCCAAAGTTGTTGGTGTATAATTCAAGTTATACGTAGTATATAATCTACATCTAAAATAAATTAAATAAATTACATTACTGATTATTCAGTGTTTATCATAAAACAATACTTTTACATTACTGATACGTACCCCCTAAGATGTCTTCGCGTACCCCCGGGGGTACGCGTACCCCAGGTTGAATACCCCAGGTTGAATACCACTGATCTAAGATACGACACAACCACTACCTAAAATATTTATCCTCGTGTACTGTTTATACTAATGTCTAACACGAAAATAAATAAACTCTACACAGGATACAACGTTATAAAATAATCCAAGAAACAAATCTGTTCCGGAGAAGAACACTACAATAGCACTGTGACGTATTTACTACTGCAAAATAACACTAAAAAACTTGACATCCAATAGGATTCGAAGGTGTGACTACCAACGCACGAGCCCACATACGCAGGTCACGTGATGTACTGCATCTCACCGCTAGATTATAAACTTACAGAATATTAACAAACATAACCTCTAAATCACTAAGCATTGTACAATACGAATGTAGGTTTAGAGAGTTCTATCAGGGGACTCGTAGATTTTTAACGTATAGTGGACAGAGAGACCAGAGGACGGACATACGAAGAGGATTTTGACAAGATTTATTTCTGTTTCAGCCAAGCGTAGACTGCAAAAGGACGACGAGAGACCAAGTTAGCCTCTCTCTTTCCTTGTTCCTTTCAATTGCTCTAATGTCCGATCCACACCCCCTGCAACCCCTCACCATTCGAACGCAGCAGCAAGGGAGCAGTTGATTTCAAGCGTGGAGGACAGACAGGTAGTACGCAGTTCGCCAGTCTCATGTTTCTTGAAAACTTCGAAGTCGATGCTAGCCTGAATAATATTTAAGAACCCAGCCCGTACCGCAAAGAAAACACAACTCTTCACCATTACGAAGATCAGCTAATTAAATCTGTTTAATCAAATAATCCCAATTTACAGTGAGAATCACAAAAACTCCATAAATACAAAAATAAAGATTCATTATTGACTGTTAAAACTAGTGGGACACGCAGTTACATCTAGGTTTTAGAGGTTAAAACGTTCGATGTGTTTAATCGTAACTCCAACAATCATTAACCACTAGAATAAACGTTTATTTTCGTCTTCCGTTGTTTAACAAAGATCATCTTTATAAAGTTTCTGTAGCATTATACGGAATTAATAATCCTGTTGCTCTCATAACTACAAGTCACTAATAAACCAATGTTCCTACCCACAATTCTCATAACCAGCATAAACCGTAAAAGTACAATTATCAATAATTAATCTTAAATAAATACCTGTTACAGAATTCTTATAATCTCCCGTTTAACAGGCGCTTTGACACAAGACATTACAGTTGTTATTCACACAGTCACCAGACGTTGCGTGATTTATCTAGTTCCCTACTTCATACTTGGCGTCGGTAGCGAAGAATCGATACCTAAGGCTTTGAGTCGAAAGTCGCTTCGGAGTCGAAAGTCGCTTCGGAGTCGACCACAGGTGAACCCATGGAGCGATATATGACCAACTACAAGTATCGATTAGGTGTCCTGCTGAGTACCGAATATTCAACAAACGTATGAACCCAATGTACTTAATTAAAATAAAATGTTTCGTTTCACGCTCACATTAAATACTACTCTCATTTTAACAACTTATAATTACATGTAACGAAATAATTATAAACTTTATCTGAATTTCTAATTACTACTCGACCCAAATTATGAGCCGGGATAGCTCAGTCAGTATAGTGACTAGCTACGGGCTGGACGACCGGGGTTCGATCCCCGACGGGGGCAGAGGATTTTTCCTCTAGCCTCTGCGTCCAGATCGGCTCTGGGGCCCACCCAGCCTCCTCTACAATGGGTACCGGGGTCCTTTCCCGAGGGTAAAGCCGGCCGGGGCGTGATGCTGACCACTCACCCCCATCTAGTGCCGAGGTCAGGAAAGAGAGGAGCTATACCTCCACTCCCCCCAAACGCCTACATGGCGTATAGTGGGACAAACTTTACTTTACTTTTACTCGACCCAAATTAGCAAATACAGCATTTCTTAACGTTTCAATAGCATTTATATAAATATAAAATATTGTGAAAGGCAGTGGGTGAACATCGGTGACTACAGGGTATTTATAAAACAGGCAGTATTCATCCATCACTAACCTCGCAGCATCAGAACACATCCTCCTGTGCAGCAAATGGTAGCCTGACAATAGAACAGACAGACAGACGCAGAGGGAGAAAATTTAGTTCACATGAAACTCAAACTTACAAGCAATATATAATTACAAACAGCGCCAACCCGCATAAGGTTACATCCTGCTCAAAGGAAGTTTCTATAAGCAATGACATCCCTTCCCGTTGAATGTTAACTGTTAATATACGTTACTTCTCTACCAAACTACACATCCAAAAAAGCAACCAACAGACTAATTATGACTAACTTCAAAATCGCGCGGTCGGAAGTTCAGATCTCGGTCCTGAGATCGGCTACCCTGATTGAAGGTTTTCCTCAGTACCTCCAGACAATTGCCGAGATAGTACCTAAAATCAGGCCATGAACACTTCTTGATATATCCTTTCGAATTCATTTACCTAAAATCACTTTATCACTCGACGCCACACACCGTAGTATGAGCTACTGACAGCGTTTCTAAATAATAAACCACAGGAATATAAATAAACCTGAAAAACCAACTAAGTAACTAAGTAACGTGATCTCATGTGCGCAGAAGTTGAAAATGTGTTGCGCTCATAATTCGGACGCAGAAGAACTCCCCGTTCATCAAAACTTAGAAACAATATACCTGCACGGTATTACATAACTCATCTGTAGATATTTGTAGAGCAATACTAAAGAGACAGAATATCAGTGTTATGCGTAAAAGTGCTACGCGTTTCGACTTCACGAAGACAGCCACAGAGACCAACTTACGAGCACAAAGGGTCACGTATTTTCTTGTATCGATATACCTCGATCATCCTGCCTGAATTTCATATTTAACCTAACGTTAAGCGAATAATAAATACAAATATCAAATGTGTTATTGAAAATTCTTATTACTATATCAACCTGTACGTAAGTCAGACATCTCTTTTTAAAAAAAACTGTCAAAGTTTCAATAAATTTCTCGGCAGTTCAGATATGTCACCAGTTCTTAACAAGCTTATAAACCATGCCTTAATCACTTCCTTACTACATTCAAAAGTGATAACATTGTACATTATAACAGGCACCCCTTGCTTCGTCTCCACACGATACATGTCTCCAACCCAAAACACCACGCAAGTCATCTCACGTTATGCCACGGACTATCCTAAGCGCGATTTCTCGTGGTCTACCTCAGTCCCTCCACGCGAATTCTGTGATAATAAACCACGGATACTTAATTCTAAGCCGTTGCAAGTTCACCGATCATGATTTATCCTTCATACGAAACACCAAAAATAACTTCTGCAGTTGATTCAACCCATTATTAATTCTCCAGCAACCTACAGCACATGTCTGGTTTAACATGAATTCCGTGGTCGTTAAAACAGCCAACTACTTATACAACCGAAGGGTAAGACCTTAAACGAACCAATTAGTCAAAACGCTGATTAATAAGCATCAGCTGCCAAGTTAATTACAGCTCATGATTAGCGTACTAGTCGGTCAGCTGATGAAACCGCCAGTCATTCCGACAATTAACTGACTCAGGAATAGCATACGAGCAGTTTATCGTGATTTTCTCAGTCCGACAAGCTCAGCGCGGGATTATATCTTAAAAACAGAGCATGCCCGATATGTATGTTACATTAAACACGGATTTAATCAGCAGTTAATGTTAGCCACGTCAATCAGCAGATAAATAAAGTGAAGGGAGAACGGTAGGAGAGTCCATATTTTGTCGCCAAGAGGACTCTCTCATCGTAAACTGAGCGAGATTCCAGCGCCTCCCTTCCGATGTCCGCCAGGAGGAACAGGGTCCAGCCTTTCCGCTGCTCCCCCAACATCTCATTCCACGCCGAAAACCCATTCCAGCTCTCGAAATCCCTGTTTCCCTGTGCCGACATCGGCCCTGTAGACCAGGGGGCGCGGAGCGATACAAGACACAGGAGCGTACATTAATCACCAGTGCGAAAATTACGCCCTACCTAAGTACTCCGCCGTGGTTCTGGTTTTTAAATCATGCCAGCATGGTACCGGTATTGCTTGGTTGCTGGTGAGCAGGTAGTCAATGCATGTACGTAAGTACATCGTAAAGCAATCTGACAAAACAATATACGCTTCGCTCCTAGCCCTTCAGAGTCCTGAGTTGGTCGAGTAGAAGACGAGGCTGAATTATAAACCACACGACCAGACAATTATAAGACTTTCGTGTTTTAATCACAGCTTCCTCGGACAACTAAGTAAATAACTGCAGAATAATTTTCCTGGAACAAAATTTCACTAGTAACAACCAATATCAAAATCTTCTCTGACTGCTGGCCGGGAAAAGTACAAGAGAAGGCAACATATACTACAAACATTTTCCCCCAAAAGCAACAGTTTCAATCTCGTTTGCCTCAGTTCCTATGTCGGTAATGTTTTTCATTCTACCCGTAAGTTAGTGACGCAGGCGAAACACAGTTTTATCTCAGCTACTGTAAGCTTTATTTAAGTATAATAATTTTGTTAGTGAACAGTATAAATACTATTAAAAATGAAGGCCTATGTACTTTTCAGTGATTCCCCTCTGTCGGAACGAAACACGCTCGTCAGTTGTTTATTACCAACTGCTTTCAACGTATACGTTTTATTTTCTTAAAAAATGAGAAAAAGTTCAACAATTTCAAGCGATAGAATAATCCTTAAAACAGACAATGATTATCTTATCAAATCTAAAACTTCTTGACGATGGTGAAGAGTCAAATGAATAAAAATTTTCTTGGATATTATCCATCGTCTAGTAAATATAAAACGTAAAACGACGTTTCGGAGATGGGACTTTATCTCCGTCTTCAGGTTCCTACACAGTTGGGCCCACTAGATAGAGCTAATCCCTATCTCCGGACCGGAGATAGGGATAGAGTCCCATCTCCGAAACGTCGTTTTACGTTTTATATTTACTAGACGATGGATAATATCCAAGAAAATTTTTATTCAATGATTATCTTCTTAGGGTATATCTAATATTGTCTTAGACAACATTCAATCAAGTTTGTAAATACATTGGTGTGTTGGGATTGTACCATTCCTCGTGATATATGATGTTTTCTCCATTAAACCACCTTAGCCCGAGAATAATTCATTATTCCTCATTCGCAAGTACTTTCCTATCAAATGAGATGATAAAGTTGCGTCATATTGTGATAAATATATATTTGTTTAAATCTTGTCAGTCTAATCACAATAAAATTCCTATTAAATATTAAAATATTACTATAATTAACATTTAATATATATTAAACAAATTAAAAAAATTTCTTATCAAACATCCTAAATCTACTTCTGCCCTCAAGTTGAGGTTCAATATAAAAACCTGCACAAAACAACAAACAAAAATCACAGATCTTTACGTATTTCAGTTATCTGGATACTTGACAAAAATATATATTCAGAACTGCTTCACAATACACACATCCTAAATGTATTTAGTAATACGCAGTTACATGTGTTAGCCTATTTATACGTACTCTCAAAACGAACACCCTTTCTTAGTAATATAAGGGAACCCCCTTACAAATCCGACAAGATTACTATCTCGAAGACATTTCGAGAAGTTTTCACAACACATAGTCGACTATCGATTATTACCAACCCCTGCAAATCCTTATTATCTCCTCCTTTCTCGCTATAATAAACAAAATCTCGCAACTGAAAGTTATTACGATGTAAAGATAAGAAATAACAATGAACTATTATCCCTTTAAGATTCTAAAGACACACCACAACTTACGTTTCTCGTCATAACAAAAACCAACCAAACTTCACGTTCTAGTGGTAAATATTTCTGCTTTTTGTATGGAATTTCTCGCGTTCAAACACCAGTACAAGCAACGAGATAATCTGATTAGAATTTTCCGTGTATTTCCTCCGTGACTCCACGCAAATTCCGGAATAATATCCTAACTTAAGCCATGACAACTTTCTTCCAATTCATTATTCACTAATTATCCTATCATTTGACTCTAAAATAAAGCTGGTGACACCATCGTTAATTAAACTAAAAATAAGGGGGAAATTTACGCAATACGTAAATGATTGATTTCGTGTTTACGAATTCAGATGGATCTGTCTACATTAGCATATTTGAATCTTTTAATTTGACTATGCCAGATGACTGGAACACAAGATATCGAGAAAAATGTTAAGAAACATTTTCAATTCTTCACTGCAATTTTTACTTTTCAGGAAATATCATTCCGTGAACGTCTATTTATTTACGATTATATAAATCTGTGAACGAAATAAATTTTTTTTTTTTAATTTTCTCACCCAACTTGTGCCACAGAGTAGGACAGTCACAGATTTATGTGAATAAAGCATCTGAGAGAAACTTCTGACTCACAATATACATGTAAATAAAGGGTTATATTAGATTGCATATTTTAAAGATGATCCATTTTAACGCTCAGAAAGTTTACGAAAAGTTTATAAATTACAATTCTAAAACGACTATCTTTATGCAGTCAAAATTAAAGGGCACTGCGATAATTTCACATACACTGCTGATTAATTACTAACATTATAATGACTTTTATCATCATCATCATCATCAGTAGTAGAAGTAGTGTTGTATTTTCATTGACATGTTGATATTGCATATTCTCACGCACTTAAAATCGCCCTGATGAATGAGGCAGTATGACCTCTGAAACGTCGGTAAACTTCTACCAGACTACACAGCGCAACAACCCAGAAGACAGAAATCTTCATACTCTGATGACGGAGGCAGTATGACCTCTGAATCGTCGGTAAACTTCTACCAGACTACACAGCGCAACAACCCAGAAGACAGAAATCTTCATACTCTGATGACGGAGGCAGTATGACCTCTGAATCGTCGGTAAACTTCTACCAGACTACACAGCGCAACAACCCAGAAGACAGAAATCTTCATACTCTGATGACGGAGGCAGTATGACCTCTGAATCGTCGGTAAACTTCTACCAGACTACACAGCGCAACAACCCAGAAGACAGAAATCTTCATACTCTGATGACGGAGGCAGTATGACCTCTGAATCGTCGGTAAACTTCTACCAGACTACACAGCGCAACAACCCAGAAGACAGAAATCTTCATACTCTGATGACGGAGGCAGTATGACCTCTGAATCGTCGGTAAACTTCTACCAGACTACACATCGCTACAACCCAGAAGACAGCCATCTTCTAACTTTCGAATCTTCTGTCTGAAGATTATGTCGGACACCAATTAAAAAACACAAGACTAAGTAACACTAATACGTGGATTATCATAAATAAACAAAAATACCCATGTATTTATTAATTATGCAATAATTTTGATAATTTCATTATGATTCATACGTTAAGAGATAATTGTCAGCTTTCGCCTACAGTTATCAACACTTTTAAGTCTGGCCTTTCGCCTAAGAATAATCGCACGTCACGAAGACAGAGCAGAGGGGGAAATGGAATCAGAAACTATAAAACCTGTTGGGACAGACTAGCAGCAGAGGCTTGGCTTAGCCGGCAGTAACCTACCTTACTTAACATACCCGTTACAGAATATAAATTTTGCAACATTCGTCTATGTGGGTGTGCAACAACAGTTCGACTCAAAGACATATTTTCATTGTCTTCTCTCGTTCACTTATATTCGCTTCTTAATAAAAGAAAATTAAACAAAATTATTACAATAGTGGTAGATAAATTAATGACGTAATATTCTGAAACAACACAGTTTTCTAATTCGGTGATAATATTCAATTATAATCTTATATTTTAAGATTTCTGATGGTGGTTTACATTTCACGTAGTTCAACTGCAAAATAAAGGGCTCATATATCGAATATATTTCTTGTTCATTACTAGCACGCCTTAATTTCTCGCCTGTTAACAGTATCAACACATACAAATATTCAATCTCTTGGTTAGTTAGCAAATTAGACTCACAGACATTTTTAATCAAGAAGAGTGTTTATAATTTCTGGTTAAAAATCATTCGACTGTTCCTATTTAGTATATCACACAAGCTCAACTAATTTAAATCTCAGCCTAGTCACACGGTTATCCTGACCCAAAGTATTCCGTGGTTTTCCTCAGACTCTGTTCAGCCTTTTCTGACATACTTTCCAATTTCCTATTCATAATAATCTTCTCAAATGATTCGCAATTGAACAGACTCTTAAAACTGATACACATTCATCACAGTCGTTATTAAATTTCGGGTTACTCAACGACGCAGTCTGATATTCATCGTCCGATGACAAGGAAATTTTCGAATGAAAAAGTTGAGTAGCGAAAAAACTCTAGAAGGAGAAAATTCAATCTCTGAATTAATTTTCTGTTTAATGTCAATTCTTTTAATTCAGACTATTTGCAGTGTCTCATGAATGCAAGTTACGTAAATGTTAAATAATAATAAACATAACAGAAAAGATAATTTTACTAAATACATCTTAACACGTAAAAGGAGTAATCATGTTAAAACATTTCTATGGTTCTGAAATCTGTAACACGCCTTATAATACAGACGCTGTCAAATACATAAATTTTAATACACAATTTTTTTTAAACGTTTTCATATTTTCTTAAATCGAGTTGCGTCTTACATTTGATGGCGTCTGAGGATCAATATTATAGAGATTTTTTCTTCAAAACCTATTACGAAATAATAAAGCGTCTTAAAATAGATAAAATACGTCATACGGTACATGCATTCGGGATACAAATACAGTTCTTAGGCAATACGAAGCCCCAGAGACCTCTATGTAACTATTCATAAACCAGGATGCGAGAAATAACACGCAGCGATGAAACGTCGACTTTTAGGGTCGATGGTTCAAACTACGGTCTGAGAAACTCGGCTCCTTAATTTCTTTATACCCTCAACATCGTACATTTTACATTCTAAAGCAAATATCGGAAAACGTTAATTAATACACTCTGCGGGCTACGAATAGTCTAGAGTCCCACAAATGTAATCAGACCTCAATGGAACACACCAATGAATGTCGCAAAACATTACGGCTTCATTACGACACACATAAAGCCACGCATTAATGAAATATCGGTGCTAATTCAGCGACCAATCGCAGTGCGTCTATTCGAGTTTATATAACTACAACCAATTAGAAACCATATAGAATTTGAGACTTTCGCGGCGAGTACAATCAATAAAATCTTCTCTGGCAATCAGCCGCGTTAACAGGTTACCGTAGTAAACCGACGTTTCGGAACCAACTGTCCTCATCAGCGTTCTGATGTGAGTCACCGAAACGTCTGTTTACTACGGTAACCAGTTAACGCGGCTGATTTCCCGAGAAGATTTTATTAATTAGAAACGAGTCTCCATACTAAGATCCGTGTCTTTGTGTCTTGATAGGCCACAGATCGAATCTTGTAGATATTATGCTATGATGTGTTCAAAGCAAATAAACTTAACATACAGAATTGCCCAAAATATACCTACCAAGATTAAACTACATTTTCTTCACAAAGTGTGGTTATAATTTGACAAAACTATGCTGACATACTGTAGTACTCTCACCACTTGTTTTCCTTTGAGTTTGTACAGTACCAATCATCGGATATCCATCATCAAAAAGTACATTCAATCACACGAAAGCCAAGAAAATATCATATGAACGTTCCAGGCAAAATTTGGTGTTAAAATTGGACCAGTCAGACACACAATTTCAAACCTCGTCCAAAAAATAATAAAAATAATAATAATAATAATAAAAAAAACCGCGTGTCCTAAACCGGTTTCGGACGATTCGGTTCAAAAGCGGCAAGTCTTCAACAGGGACCGAAACCGATTCTCATATTTAACACATCGTAACATAAAAGCCCTGAGATGCTTATTTAAACGGGATTTGAATGACATTTATATGCCTTATCGTCCAGGTGAAATATGGAATTAAACTTGGTAGGTACATTTTGGGCCTAACTTTATAATTCATTTCGTTATTTTGAACTGGAGGTTTGCAACATCATCATCTGATGAAATAAATACAAGCATTACAATTCCTAGCGGGATTCAAACCTACGAACACAATGATCAAGCCGATGAGAATCGTTACCTTAACATAACAGAGCCATAATGACATCAAGACAAAACGTAATGAACTTCACGCAAAATCCAGCTCCTTTTATAAAACACAAAACGACATTCAGGCAGTAACAAGAATGAAATTTCCCGTTTTGGTAATTAATCAAAGGACAATGCTGCATCAACCAAAAGGCAACACTGCCGATGACTGGGGTACACGAATTTTATTCAGAACATATCTAACCTACCGCAATCCTACACATCCTACAATCTAAGAAACGAACCCTGTATTACAAAATTGAGGTCGTATGATCTGAGAGACAACACACTGCCCTGCGTCTCTAACATACCGTTCTAACATCATCTTAAATATTATTTTTAAGAATAACATTAGATTTTAAGTCTAATTATACGGATGAATCAAAGTTTGGCAAATTCTTATACGCTTAGAAAACATTAATTACACACAAAGGTTTCGCAAACAAAGAATATGTGAAGATTTCCGTCTTCTGGGTTCTTGCGCTGTGTAGTCTGGTCGATGTTTACCAACGTTTCAGAGGTCATACTGGCTCCGTCATCAGAGTCTGAAGATTTCTGTCTTCTGGGTTGTTGTGCTGTGTAGTCTGGTCGGTGTTTACCAACGTTTCAGAGGTCATACTGGCTCCGTCATCAGAGTCTGAAGATTTCTGTCTTCTGGGTTGTTGTGCTGTGTAGTCTGGTCGGTGTTTACCAACGTTTCAGAGGTCATACTGGCTCCGTCATCAGAGTCTGAAGATTTCTGTCTTCTGGGTTGTTGTGCTGTGTAGTCTGGTCGGTGTTTACCAACGTTTCAGAGGTCATACTGGCTCCGTCATCAGAGTCTGAAGATTTCTGTCTTCTGGGTTGTTGTGCTGTGTAGTCTGGTCGGTGTTTACCAACGTTTCAGAGGTCATACTGGCTCCGTCATCAGAGTCTGAAGATTTCTGTCTTCTGGGTTGTTGTGCTGTGTAGTCTGGTCGGTGTTTACCAACGTTTCAGAGGTCATACTGGCTCCGTCATCAGAGTCTGAAGATTTCTGTCTTCTGGGTTGTTGTGCTGTGTAGTCTGGTCGGTGTTTACCAACGTTTCAGAGGTCATACTGGCTCCGTCATCAGAGTCTGAAGATTTCTGTCTTCTGGGTTGTTGTGCTGTGTAGTCTGGTCGGTGTTTACCAACGTTTCAGAGGTCATACTGGCTCCGTCATCAGAGTCTGAAGATTTCTGTCTTCTGGGTTGTTGTGCTGTGTAGTCTGGTCGGTGTTTACCAACGTTTCAGAGGTCATACTGGCTCCGTCATCAGAGTCTGAAGATTTCTGTCTTCTGGGTTGTTGTGCTGTGTAGTCTGGTCGGTGTTTACCAACGTTTCAGAGGTCATACTGGCTCCGTCATCAGAGTCTGAAGATTTCTGTCTTCTGGGTTGTTGTGCTGTGTAGTCTGGTCGGTGTTTACCAACGTTTCAGAGGTCATACTGGCTCCGTCATCAGAGTCTGAAGATTTCTGTCTTCTGGGTTGTTGTGCTGTGTAGTCTGGTCGGTGTTTACCAACGTTTCAGAGGTCATACTGGCTCCGTCATCAGAGTCTGAAGATTTCTGTCTTCTGGGTTGTTGTGCTGTGTAGTCTGGTCGGTGTTTACCAACGTTTCAGAGGTCATACTGGCTCCGTCATCAGAGTCTGAAGATTTCTGTCTTCTGGGTTGTTGCGCTGAGTAGTCTGGTCGATGTTTACCAACGTTTCAGAGATCATACTGCCTCCGTCATCAGGGCGGTGAGTATGAAGATTTCTGTCTTCGGGGTTGTTGCGCTGTGTAGTCTGGTAGAAGTTTACCGACGTTTCAGAGGTCATACTGCCTCCGTCATCAGGTTAACATCGACCAGACTACACAGCGCAACAACCCCGAAGACAGAAATCTTCATACTCACCGCTGTGAGAACCTCAAGTCTTACAAAGAATATGTGATTAAAGCGTTAAGGAACACGTTCTCCCATAAGATCATCTCGTTTTCTTAATGGTTTATGACTTAATTAAGAGATATTCTAACCATGGTCTTCCTTTTTCTACTACAGCACAAATGGAACAGAGTTTAATGCAGTTAACAGAGTGGGTAGGGACATCGGCGGAGAGAGAGGATTTCCCTTGCAGGGCGAGCCAATATCAGAACGCCTTGAAGCTTCTACACTCACAAGGTTCAAACCACTGCACAGGAGATTCATGATTCGTCGATCATACAGATTTAACCCACAGGAATGCATCTGATATCTGACCTTTTGACGGTGGTAACGATGTCAATTGGACATTAACTACTTCCAAGACTACACACTACAGCTCACCCTTCGGAATATACCTGGTTCAAATTCCAAAATTTAATCTGATCATTCATACACAACGAATTAAATTCAGTGTTCCTAAATAATTTTACGAACGAATAAGCTGTAGGTATTCTATATAGTTTTTCCCCCCCGGAAATATTCCTAAGGCCATCCGGGGATGCCGGGATTAGGCGGTGTTTAAATCAGAAAGAATCACCACAATTACTATTAAGCTGCGTTCATATTGGATGCGAATTCGTATGATTGCTGGACGTACAAATCCTTACGATTGTATAAGAATTAAAGAAATGTATGAATGAATTGAGAACGGTTACACTGCTCGTGGCAAGTTTTGACGATCTCCCACGAATCCGTACGACAAATTATATATTTCAAAACATATACTACTACAATCTTCTTGATTTATTATTTGCTACAAAAAAGTAGCCTTTGGTATCGGAAAAAAAACCACTTTAACAAACCGTAACGTCAAACAAGACAATGTATTAAAACATCGTTGTTTAAAAATACATCAAATTCTGCGATTTTTTAAACATACAAAAATAAATATTTGTTTAAATCTTGTCAGTCTAATCACAATAAAATTCCTATTAAATATTAAAAGATTACCATAATTAACATTTAAATATTTAAAATATATTAAATGATATTCTCTATCGAAATGTTCGATTTACATTAGAATATCACTTTTTACACGACATGTTTCAGTTCTAAAAGAACCATCTTCAGGTGTATAAAATTATATAAACTTAAATATAATTTCTTAAATGCAACTTTTTAGTCAGATGTTTATCAGATTTCAAATGATGTTTTCTTCCAGATTTTATTGTATTTTTTAATATTGTATTTTAAGTTGTTCTGTATGTACGTCGTGCTTAACATGATTTTGTTGATTTCACCCACACAAAATCATGTTAAGCACGACGTACATACAGAACAACTTTAAATACAATATTAAAAAATACAATAAAATCTGGAAGACAACATCATTTGAAATCTGATAAACATCTGACTAAAAAGTTGCATTTAAGAAAATAAATTATATATTTATAATTATATATTATTAAATATTTAAATGTTAATTATGGTAATATTTAAATATCAATAGGAATTTTATTGTGATTAGACTGACAAGATTTAAACAAATATATATTTATCACAATATGACGCAACTTTATCATCTCATACAAAAATAATTAAATGCATTTTCGGATTGCTTCTTGACATCCAGAAGAACTTGGCCCTAATCTCTTCGCCCCTCATTGTGTAAGAAATTCATGAACCCAGAATATTCGATTTCTTGAAGAAACAATAATTTAACAGAAACATTTTCTATAAGTTAAAAACCCCAATCCTTCGTCACGACTGGATTCAAATCAACCATAAAGTTAAGCAATTCGACTTACACACCAGTCGAGCCAATTTCAAAACATGGCATTCCGTTTCCTAATAAGTTATTAATCCGAAATGAATTTGAATCCATTAAACACCAACGGGAATAATAAAATATTTCAATCGATACGTGGCCCCGCAGAAACAGCTAACATTAGAAATACTTTCTACCCTGTTGGAGCAATACATCTCGGTAGGATTCGTTTTCCCCTCGCTGAGTTTTGTGCTAAATGTGTTCCAGCTGAAAGTTTACAGCAACTGCTAATGAAAGAGTCTTCAGATTTTCAGTAAATACGAGAACAGAGTCGAAGAATCGAACTACTAACACTACATATCTTCAGAAATACACATTTAAAATGGCGTTTCTTGAGAATGGTAGACGGGAGAGCAAAAATTATGCAAATCGTCCGTAAGACACAAAGATTTCACATAAAATCAGTTTTAGCAAAAAAACATTTGTTCCTCTCGATATGTGTCACATTTGAATTCGCCACGTTAATTTTGGGATAATGTAATTGAACTTTCTTTTCGTGCAGAAATCAGAATATTGGACGTAATTCAAAGAAATGGAGTTTATCATAAGAAAGGACTTAAATTTATTAAACTAGAAACTTCTAATGTTACTGTAAATGAGACATTATGGGGCAGTAAACTTTCTTATGTGAAAGTCCACCTCGTCCATAATCACTGATTATGTACTTTGCCTTTCTGTGAGAATAACGCAGACGAAATTCTTCAAAATTAATTAATGTAAAGCTTCGAAATCAAAATGCTCAGACGCATACGACTTATAGCCAAATCCCGTCTAAGCAACATTTAATAAATCAGTCCGTACCGCAAAGAAAACAAACACTTCACCATTACAAAAAACAACTAATTAATGTTGTTTAAAAAATACCCATAAATAAAAGAATTGAGTTTGATGACTAACACTATGAACGTGTAAACATAATCTAAAGTCTTGATAATTACTCAATTGGTCAGTGGATCCAGAAGGTTCATGACCGTTTTCACAAAACCCCATCACTGGGTCCTGTCCCACCCAATTCGATCTGACCGATATACTCATACTTCTTTTAAATTAATTTTAATATTATTAAAACGGTGTAAGCCTTTCTCATCTTCCGCATGCATTTTACGTACCTCATCAAATTTGATTTAATCACCTTAATAGTTGTTTAAGAGTATAAAATATGCAGTTTTCTCCATCCTCCGGTAAATTTATCTTTTGCAGGTACAAACAAGCTCTTCAGCACTGATTTGTATGCCCACAGTTTCTAAAAATACTTGTATATTATTACATTTATTAACGCAGAATGACTAGTCGAAGTTGACGGAAATTAACCATTTCTGTGTTATTTTTTATTTTATTTAGTGTTCTGTCTGACGACAGGTCCATATGAACAGGATCCTTCCATCCTTTTCTCGGACTGGGACCTGTTCATATACGTTCTTGGCAGATGATCCAGAAGTGGTTTGCCATTGCCTTCTTCTGTGTGTGAATGGAGTAATTGTTGGGATGCCACGGAGGAAAACTCCGTGTTGCCTATACCACGGCCTTGCCCAACACAAGTTATAAATTCGGGCACCGCCGGGAATCGAACCCGAGACCCCAGGATTACAAGGCCAGCGTTCTAACCGCTAGACCACCTTGGCGGTATTTCTGTGTTAACCAGTAAAATTATCAAATTAAAATTACAAATAGCGCTGAAAGTCCAATATTTATACAATTTCGTTATAAACTAAATTACATATGTAAACATTTTCACAGCGACTGATTCCACATTCCCGCCAAACACAGACACCTCCGTAGGCCCCACCATCGCCTTGTTTCCATTTTCTTGCTACTAGAGTGGCCACCGTCAGAAATTAATTTAAATTTTCTCCGCATCGCAAGAACGCCACACTCGCCCAGTCTGAAAGCGTGACGGACACTGGCTATTATACACAGGGGGCAGCGTTCATTCTTAGTTCGATTATTCCACGGAAAGTAAATTTACACTGGAGAGCCTATATGATAACACAAGGACCCGATCAACTGGGAGCCAAAACCAAAAACCATTCAACGATCACATGAAGACCTTTCTGATGGGAAAAGCAGATGAAATCCTCTTGAGGACTGCCCTGTCTTTGATTCTGTAAATTCGGTACCAAACTTTGCCTTAATCCGATCCATGGGAGACAATCCCAAACAGGATTACAGCACTAATTAGCGATACAACTTAATCATCAACATACTTAAGTGTAACAAAGCGAAACTTTGATCACTGAACCTTGTCGGGTTTCGATCGATCATCCACTTGTTTAGACGTTCTTGATAGGCTGTAACTAACTTGAGACAGAACACATAAGACTTGAGGTTCTCACAGCGGTGAGTATGAAGATTTCCGTCTTCTGGGTTGTTGCGCTGTGTAGTCTGGTCGATGTTAACCAACGTTTCAGAGGTCATACTGAATCGCCCTGATGATGGAGGCAGTATGACCTCTGAAACGTTGGTTAACATCGACCAGACTACACAGCGCAACAACCCAGAAGACAGAAATCTTCAGAACACATAACTTAGTAAAGGGCTGGTTATGAACTGGAGGACAGGATTCGATTCCCAAGATCGGACGGAGTAATATCTTTATGCCACTCAACTTACTATCAAACGGGCACCAGGTACTCTTTCTGCAGGGTAAAACAACGCGTTCAGAAGACCAGTTCACACGTTAAGAATTCGCAGTTTCATAAGCGATTCGATGACAAACATTCCTTCAATGCCTTACACGCTCTACGTGAGCGTATTTCATGTTTTGCATTAATAGTTATATTCATAAGATGGTAAAGTTGCGTCATATTGTGATATAATAAGTATATATATTAAATCTTGTCCTTCTAATCACAATAAATTCTTATTAAATATTAAAATATTACAATAATTAACATTTTAAATATTTAACATCATTTAATATTTTAAATATTTAAAATGTTAATTATTGTAATATTTTAATATTTAATAAGAATTTATTGTGATTAGACGGATGTTAAATATTTAAAATGTTAATTATTGTAATATTTTAATATTTAATAAGAATTTATTGTGATTAGACGGACAAGATTTAATATATACTTAATAGTTATATTATTAAATATCGATTATTTTATTCACTTCGATTTAATAAAGTTTACCAAATCAGGATCTCGGGGTCTCATATCGGTGAATATGAAGATGGCTGTCTTCTGGGTTGTTGCTGATTATAGCAGGAAATCCGTAGCGTTTAGTAAACAAACGAACCTGAATCTTTAATTTACTTATAAAACCATCTTCCGGACATGACGTAATAAAACAAACACGAAAATTCAGTCGCTATTACTGTACTGAACCGTGCTCTGTGTTGGTGTTTATAGCCGATTCGACTACAGCGTTTACAAGCGACGTTTCGGGTCAGATATCTTTAGGTGTCACACTACAAGGCATGTTACGTTTTAAAAGTTAAAAAATTAGTTTCTGAGATAGAAATAATAATAACTATAGACCCTACTACAATATACGTTAGTCACAGAAGAGCACGCTTTCTTTGGGACATCAAGATATATGTTTACGTTTGGATTACGCTCTTCTGAGTTGTACGAGGTGCGATCGGAAAGTTTCAAGACTGCGCGTATAAAAACCCGTACACTTATCTCAGGTATTAAATTCATCCATCACCCTCGAAGTAGTTGACAGGCTGACAAAGAAAGATTTCCAGGGATGCTTCCAGGCTTGGCAGCGGCGCTGGGATCGTTGTGTTCACTCCCAGGGGAACTACTTCGAGTGTGATGGATGAATTTAATACCTGAGATAAGTGTACGGGTTTTTATACGCGCAGTCTGGAAACCTTCCGATCGCACCTCGTAAATCCTTATATACTCGTTGGTGGATACCAAAGTTTCGGAGAAACATCCTACCTTCATCTACCCACCTACCTATCGACGAGTGTACACTACGTGAGAATCCAGATCATCAACATTATCATCACCGTCGTGAAAAAGTGAAAATCGAGTTACACTACACAAAAGGAATACGTCGAAGAATTAAAACCACCACGTACTAAATACAGTCTTATACTGATATTTGACTAAAACCTAATAAATTAATACGAGTCACTATTTTAAATAACCAAAAACAGTGTGAAATGTGTTAAGTTGTACTAGGAGGTACGTGGTTTGTGCCCCCAGCCGAGTTTAGCTATCCTAAATTACATTTGTGCTGAATATATTTAGTATTTTCCGGCGAATTCCTCTTAAACAGACCAATGCCACTTAAACGTCTCAGAACCAAATAATATTTCATATTTTGCCCGTCTAAGACTACAAGTTCGTCTTAACTTGATCCGTTGTAATTAAACAAAAGTGTGTTGCAACATATTTAATTGAAAATTCACGTGCAAATCAAAGTATTAAGTTAATTAATTATTCTTGTCCGTCTATTCACAATTTAAAATTTAAAATTAAGATAATTAAAATATCATGTGATGTTCCTTATCGAAACATTCGATTTACAGTTAGAACATCTTTTTTTCTTACGACATGTTTCGGTTCTTAAATAAACCATCTTCAGGTGTTTATATAATTTAATCTTTATACACCTGAAGATGGTTCATTTAAGAACCGAAACATGTCGTAAGAAAAAAAGATGTTCTAACTGTAAATCGAATGTTTCGATAAGGAACATCACATGATATTTTAATTATCTTAATTTTAAATTGTGAATAGACGGACAAGAATAATTAATTAAATATATATCTTCACAATATGACGCAACTATACCAACTTATCAAAGTATTAAGTTCAAAAACCTACAATATTACAGGGGGCAAACAGCCTTAGAAATATCACTCACATTTCTTATAACTGACGAGTAATTTGCCAACCAAATTTGCTACTTCGCCTGAGAGTCAATATTACGTTACCTATTCAAATAATGAAATAACATTTAAATTAACAGTTTATATCGTCACACGTTATCTGCTTCTTCTGATAACAATTTGTTTTCATCTCGCGTAAGATTCAACATGTCCCATAATCAATTAATTATATATTTATTTTCATAGTCTATACACAAACGTTGTAATTAAATGATGTTAAAATTATATAATATTAAAACATTATGTAGTATAAATATAATATTGTATACTACATAATGTTTTAATATTATATAATTTTAACAACATCATTTAATTACAACGTTTGTGTATAGACTATGAAAATAAATATATATTTAATCAACACAAACATGACGCATTTAAGCTACAAAATCAATTAATTGTTGTACTATTAGTGACTATTCAACAATATAAATTAGCCTATGCATTGCCACATAAATAATCTGTAATAATTAAATAATGTTATTTTAAATAAAAACTATCATAATAATCTTTTAACATTACCTGCAATAAATTAATCTGAGTGGTCAGTTTTAAAAAAAAAAATCAGACCAATAAGGGGCTACATTTGGCGACAAATTTTCAGTGTAGATAAGATAAAATTATATAAAATATTTAGGCCTAACTTACTTATAACGTTAACCTGTAACTTGTAGAGTTTTTTTGTCATGGAAACATAAGCGTATTGAACGTACCTGATGATTAAAACGAAATTTAATGAAGGTTTGATAATTATAAAGTCTACACTTTCACTGCAAGCAAATCCATCTACGATCTGTTTACATTTATGGTTTCCTAAGTCCAAATTCGTTTTGATGACGTAATAACGGCAAACCGGTATTTCATTCTTAACGCGAAAGTTGGTTCTACGAGGTGTGAATGCTAGTAATGGCCACGTATTATCACACATGGCATATTAATTATAGTCTATACTAAGAAGTGTTGCTAAAATCACTCACAGCTGAGAAATGACGCTGTTAACGCAAATATCTATTCGTATATAAGTTTCTGCTATTTTAATAACAGTTCAGATTCAATTAACATTTAAAAAAATTATTATCGGTTAGGAATAACTTCAATACTTTCACTTTTGCTACATTAAAATGCATATCCAAAAGAAATTCACGTTTGAAAATGTGACAGGGCTTAGTTCGTTCTTAGATTTACAGTAGCAAAGATCAGCTGTGTTAAGTTACACTCGCTGGCGTTCGATTACACACAGTATTACAACTATTACAAATTATGACACGTTCCTTCTTAATTTATTTAACGACACTTTCATAAGATGATAGAGTTGCGTCATATTGTGAAAATATATATTTAATTAATTAATCTTGTCCGTCTAATCACAATTTAAAATTTAAAATTAAGATAGTTAATATCTAAAATATTTAAAATTAAGATAGTTAATATCTTTATTTTAAATTTTAAAATTGTGATTAGACGGACAAGATTAATTAATTAAATATATATTTTCACAATATGACGCAACTCTATCATCTTACGAATAGCTGACATACTAAATGCGTATATCAATATATAAACATAAAACGTAAATTATACTATCTTAATTTTAAATTTTAAATTGTGATTAGACGGACAAGATTAATTAATTAATTAATATATTAATTAATTAACCGCACTTTGTAGTTTGGCAGGCTACATGCACATATGGCGGCAAATGTAAGATTTATTACAAATAATTAATTCTGAAGAATACAAGAAGCAATGATGTCTTTATGAATCTCCCCCTGCAAGTTTTAAGTTAAAGAAACACCTTGTGAGATTTTATATTCTCACGATAGTGAGAATGGATTTTGTTCTGAGTCTCACGCTGAGTACATCCACGGGTATATATAACCATACTAACAAACATCTTGTTAATATGTTTCCATGGTAACGTAAATTCCTATTACTGAAAAACCACGATTCAGAGATGGCCTCGAAAATAAATCAAACCCAAACTAAAAGTATCACTGCTTCTAAACGAGGTATGTGGTGGAATTGGCTACAAAATTATAGTATCACGGCTAGGAAGCACTGAGGAAAACCAAAATAAATATAGGTAATAAGAACTGGCATTTGTCTCGTGAAACTAACCATGGACTTTTCGAAAATAAATAATAAAAAGCAATCATTCAAGAGCAACGTTCAGTATCTAAATTAAACAGTATTGAAGAAATTACGATAATAGTACGCCAACCATCCTATTACTTCATAAAATTGTTGCATAAATTTATAAACTATGACATCTGACATTACTTATATAGGTTGCAATTCACAGGTAGAAACTGAAAGTTTAAATTAATGAAATAGTTTACATAATCCATTTAAAAATCTATAACAAACGTTTATACAAATATTTCTTTAGGTAAGATTTGAAACACCCTCGGAATATAAATGCTACCAAATACTTTTGGCGCCCAGCCTTGTCAATGTCGAGTTAAAAACCCAAAGTTGAAGACAAAAACATTGGTAGTTTTTAATCCAACACTGGCACGGTTGGTCACCCGAGAGAATTTTACAGCAAATATTTATTAAATTTACTCACAAACCGAACACTACTGAATAGGCTATCTTTTTGTGTACAATTTCTGTAAAACGTAATTGTAGACCAGAACACGCGAAATTTTTATTACGTTTTGGTGAGATATTTTTGTGCTCCGAGAACATTAAGTCTGATGTCCCTTTTTAGCCTCACATCTATAAATAAGCATCCAGTGCTCGAGTCCCCAATGGGACAAGGAACACCTGGAAGGCTAACAGAGCAATGACAGTCTTGGTGACTTGAACCCAGGGTCTTCGTTTAACACTTCGAAACCATATGGTATATATTCGTACCAGTTGCTTTAAGAATCAGTAAATTTTCATTCTCTACTTACAATTTCAATGATTCTCACTGTAAACAGCGATAATTTCCTTAAAAACCATTAACTAGCTGATGTCTGTAATGGTGAAGTGTTGTGTTCTCTTAGCGGTACGGACTCGATTTCTAAATATTAATTAGACAAGTTCGGTCCCATCGGTTTGAAGAGTGGTACCGGTTTAATGTCTTTGTTTTTACGTGATTTTGATGCCATATCCCATAAAAAGTAAGCTATAACAACTGGCGTCTAATAAAGACTGCTATATTTTTTATTTTACTCAAATTTCCTACAATAAATTTGTTATAATGCAATGTAAAAAATTGCTTCACAGATCAATGTAAATATTATTCTCCGATCCAAGATGGCTCTGAGGCAAGAAGATTTATCAAACACTGTATTTTACTGTTTTAAAGCAGGGGCTATTAAAAATGATAGGCATTACTTTAGAACATCACAGAATGCTCTCTCATAAAACTCATCTAACTCCACATACTTTTAACCGTCTAGAACCAACTCCGTGAAGTACAGCCCTTAAGAAGCTAACAGTAGCTCAGACAGTCAAGTTAACCACAAAGTTTCCCGCCTTTTATGAAATCCAAACATTTGTTACGCTACCATATTCACAATTATACGTCATTACTATTCTTAACAAGGTAAGTCCAGATTTCTCTCAAGGACCCCGCGTCTTTAAGAAAGAATTTTACAGTAGAACTAACCTACCATCTAGTCTTAGATTTTCCAAGTGGTCTCTTTGCTTCAGATTTTGCGACCACAAATCTACGCAATTACCATTGATTAACTCCTTAAAATAAAACATAAAAAAATATATTTTAACATTTCAACCAAAGGTTTTTAACCTATGGAGCTTAGAGGCAGTACGTTCCAAATTTTAAGCTGTTTGCAGAAGTTGGAACACAATGACATTTCCTTTGGAACATTTGATATTCTCACGGCGATGTAAAGATAGAGGCAGTACGTTCCTCTAAAACGTTGGCCAATGGACAAAAATACTACGCGGCAGGACAGATCGAAACACTGCCATCCACAAGATGTTAGTAACTTCGTATGTTCACAAAGGTCGTTCTTTCTATTAAATTTTATAGCAACTCAGCTGAACAAGAAATTTCCCTGATATTAAGAGACATGAAGATTTATTATTGTGTTTACAATTGCAAGGTATTACGCCATATCGTGAGTCAGTTCACAAATTATTTCTCGAAATCAATTCTGATGGTTTTACCAGGTACTCCTAGGTATTACAAATCACTTCTATTTTCCAGTTTCCAGAACTAATTTATGTGATCAATGTTACGACACTAACAATATTTTACGTTTGTTTAAATCTTGTCAGTCTAATCACAATAAAATTCCTATTAGATATTAAAATATTACCATAATTAACATTTAAATATTTAAAATATATTAAATGATATTCTCTATCGAAATGTTCGATTTACATTAGAATATCACTTTTTACACGACATGTTTCAGTTCTAAAAGAACCATCTTCAGGTGTATAAAATTATATAAACTTCTAATGTAAATCGAACATTTCGATAGAGAATATCATTTAATATATTTTAAATATTTAAATGTTAATTATGGTAATATTTTAATATCTAATAGGAATTTTATTGTGATTAGACTGACAAGATTTAAACGAATATATATTTATCACAATATGACGCAACTTTATCATCTCAATATTTTACGTTTAAAATAAATGGTTATTCCAAACGGTTACGAAGTACAAAACTGTATCAAGGTTCCATGCTTCATGATTTTAGTGTAGCCAAGGAATCATGCCCTATATATTCTTTCTCTGATTCTCAGCGTTCAAGAAAAGTCTTGTTAATTTGAGAATTATAAATAACATATGGCGATAAAACAGAGATGACAACGTAATATTTAGAAAGACGTTAACACGTGTCAAGTCGCCGTAACCACGCCTCCAAAGCGGACAGCCAGTCACGTCTCGATGCCAAACTCTCCACCTCTCCCTCGTCATTATTTCCCAAAAGGAAACAAACATTTCGCTCCTTACAACAAACAGACTAACACATTTCCTTCTCACGAACACACATCTGCCTCGTATTAGGTCAGGCTCTTAACAGGTACGAAGCTCCGCAAATTTAACAGACAATTCCCGAAGCTCCTAGCAAAAATTAAACAATTATGACGTCGTATTTTTATTTTGGAAAGACGGGGTTAACAGTTTCTTTGTCAAATTCCTCAAGACTTTAAAATTTCGCAAAAAAATAACTCCTACAAACCCCAAAATCGTCGTTCAAAACAAAACAAAAATAAACACAACGAAGCGAAATATTTTCCATGGTTATTCCCAGTCCACAATTCACAATCCACATAATTATCGTCACACCTGGCCTGAAGACGGCGCCTGAAGGTAAGTCGAAACGTCGGGCTCCACCATACAGCTCCTCAGCGTGTCTGGGATGAACATGTTCCCTCAACACTCCGCAACATCAGCTGGCTGCCCGATGCTGACTGTTGCCAGGCAAACCAAGAACTGGCAAGGCTACGAGCGGGGGAACTATGCCATCCCATTGAGGGGTGACGGAAGGAGGGGCCTGCGAGCTGGCTGAGTTTGGGAACACACCCCTTTATAGCCTTACCACGTGCTTTGCTGTGCCCCCCCCCACCCCACCACACCCTCAGAAGACCCAACCCATTCCACACAAATCTCGGGATGAAATGTCACACATTATCAGACATTCGCGTGAAAGTTTTTGTTGTGGTTAATGCAGTTAATAAGATGAAGTGCATTGGCTTCTAAGGTCCAATGCAGTTCACGAAAGACTCCGAAACAAAACACCAGCTTTCTTTCAAATCATTCAATTTCGCAAGAACTATTAGTCTATCATTATTCCAGCTGGTTTTATGACAAAAACTAAATTCAATAAAAAAAATATTACGTAAAACTTCACTCTCTCACAATAATAGGCTTCCTTTTAAACTCTATAAATATCTAAGGTAGTATCCCATTGTACAACAAAATTTTCTTCAGTAACTGTTCATTGATTACGTCAAAATCCACAGTAATTTCGTCTAGGTACTGCATTTACCTTAAAATCATATTCACCGCCGTGAGAAATTCAAATCTCGCTTAGTTAAGCATGAAGATATAACGTAAAGTAAGATTCTGCCAAATTTGATCAACATCGAGCAATCTGTACTTTAATTTTTAACCAAGAACAGTGGCTTTTGAAAACGTAACAACACACCAGGACCATCACGTCGAAGTAATCGAGTGATCGCTGAATCGATATGACTCATATATCGACGTCAATGGCCTGGCAGTTCGATTTTTTTGGGCAAACCACATGAGCTAACTTTTTGTCCATCATAAATCTTTTTATTTTGGCTACGATGGAAGTGTCATTTCCGTGCGTCATATATGTAAATTTTTGTAACTTTTAAACCATTCCAAACAGAAGTACCCATCTAATACTCGGTACAGAAACTTTGGCCAAGACACTTTTACATTAATTTTCGGGTCATTTAGTAATTTAGACTTTATATAGAATTTAGTGTATTAGTTTGGGTCACTCGTAACACCTCCATAACATAAAACATCGCGCAAATCACAATAGGAGTGGAAATGTTTTAAGTAAGGGTCAATGTTTTTAGGACAGTATTCAACAAGACATCACAGGTACAAGTTCGAGTCAATTCTCCGCTCAGACAGTATATAGCTGTTCAAAAAGATTGGACTTACAGGGAACAATGACCTTTTTGTGACTTGTGGCACTAAATTTTTTATTCATTGCGTACAAATTCCATGCGTCACACACACATCCATACAGAATTACGTCTGGAATGAGCGTCACTCGTGAGATTAATTTTATCAGGCGGAAACTCAATTGATAAGTTTCTGTTTCAAATCCCGACGCAGTTCATCAGAGTTCGCGACGATTATACAGGTAAGTTTAAGTCTCTGATTATCTATAAATTTTTCGGTAGATAATTAATCTGTCACAACTCAAGAAACATAATGACTAAAAGCAAAGATGAGTGGTAATGAAACATCTTCAACCCAGATACTGACGTTCGTATGCCAACGTGTTGTAATTTTATTAATTCCTAAATTAATTTTAAGCGTCTTAGAAAAATCATTTTATCAGTTTATGACGAGACGAAGTGTTACCAAATTTTACGTATCCTTGTTAAATGTTATGCAAGACCAAGTTCGTCACTACCAAAAGCGTCGAGTGGCGTCAATGTTCAAAACTTGGGAATGCAATATTTATTAAAGTGTAATTACAATTTTCAGAAGAGAGAGACGCCATTAATCTTCGTATCTGTTTTCAGACACAAATGGGGATTTCTTGGTATATTTTGCAGCATCGAGGCAGTTTTATTAAGTTGCCAGACCAGATTCTGTTACTTACGAAATTACACACTCCAATAAAAACCATAGTGGTCAGTAGACTGGATACCAACATGTAAATAGCCAATTACACCGAATAACTGTTACTAAAAGAATCTTTTTCTATCATCTGCGAATCTTAGTTTTTAAACTTGACAATTTTTAACTTACAAATGTGCAGGAAGATCTTAGACGTCGTGTTTAAAAGAAATCACTTGTTTCAAATTAAACTGACAGCACAAGGAAACAATAAAACACTGAAATATCTTCTTATTTGTTGAGGTCCTCACGCGTTCGAACGTGAGATATACCGTCGGTTTCCTGACAAAGTTGCATTGGACAGCGTTCACTTTAATGGAACAAAACACGAAAGGTTAACAAAGGAAGTAAGTTGAAGCGACTGTATGTACTACGTAATTATTAAACAAGCAACCAAAGAATTATTTTATTATTAATATCTGTACCGTTAAGAACACAATTAAAAAACTAATTAGGTCTATTATGACTACAGTTCTTAACAGACGTAAGTTAACAGAGAAACTTTTTTTAAATATAATGAATAAATCAATAATTTCAATGTCAGTAGCCCCTACAGGCAGTTTCACAAACTACTACCGAAATCAGACTCCCACAAGAAGGGTCACCATAACCTCGTCTGTATTTGTTACTACCGCAGTCTGCCATCTTCAGGAGGTTCTCTTTAAGTCCTCCCAAATAACAAGAAACACGTTTTTGAAATCCTAATAAAACCTCCAATAACTATAACGTTCCACCAGGAACTTCACCTGTACTGTCCAGCCTACTGAAATACGCAACCTGCTTAAGACACATTCCAAATAACGTGCGTAAGTCAGCAACAGGATATTTAAACAGAACTATCATAAGAAGACCAGTTGTGGTCGAAACATGTAGCGGAATTTTTATAAACATCGAAATTATAACAATTATTTATTTTAATCCGTCTGATCACAATATTTAAAATTTCTTATAATTAAGATAATAAAATATCATTCATGTTCCGTATCGATTGATCGATTTACATTTCGGAACATTTACACAACATGTTTCAGTTTTTATAAAACTATCATCAGGTGTAAAATATATCTAAGAGCTTAAAACTCAATTAAAATAAATAATTGTTATAATATTCACAATATGACGCAATTACACTATCTTATCTAAATTATAATCAAAATTTTTTGAGAAAACCGACTATCAACCTAACGTTAAGCACACAACATGGCTTATCCCTTAAAAACTTCTTAAAACTGATGAAATTTGGTTTGTGTATACTTATTTACTTAGGAAAAGGTGCTGTTAACTTATGTTATGTGTGGTAACTGTAGTAGTGAATCAGGCCTACCAACTCCAAAAGTTTTAATTTACCTGTAAAAAACATTATTTTAGAAACTGCAGATAAGCGTACGTCTGTTTGTACATTTCCGGCTACTTTATTATACATTAATTAACGTTAATTGTCATATGCCTGTTTGCGTACAATACGATACTAAACAAAATTTCTAAAGAACTTATATCTGAAAACAGAAATCGCCCGACCTTTTACTTTATAGATCTAGACCTCGTATATCTTTAAATTTTTTTTGGCAGCAGAATCGAAATGTCAGACTTCAAAGTAAGACCTTGGTTTCACTAACAGAATCCCTAATAAGTCGTAATGGTGTCAACACCGTCACAATGATATCACATCTTAAGCGTGCTTTTAGTCTAACCATATACCCAGATGTCACGTTCGCTATCTGCGAAATAAATACGTAAACCCCGATGTGTACGTTACCTCGAACTACGCGTTCCTAAGTACGTAGATGCTTGTTGTAAACAGATGTCGTCGTTTGGCGCAAAATGCAAATGTGTTCTACTTTTAGAGGTTTAAGGCGGTCAACTTCTGTCCTGATCTTAATTCATACAACAATACAAACAAAAATTAATTCTTGTAACACTAAAATTCATGACGCTGAAAAACCTTTCCAGGGTTTCTGTTCGTGGCACGTGACCCAAAAAATATCCCCTCATTTTCAAAAAAAATTCCGCATGTGTAACTTACAACATCCAATTAAAAACTGACATCCTACAACATCCTGGTAACAGTAGTTAAAATGTAAAAGGCGCATAGTCCGCGTGTGTACGGACTACTCAACGAGATTCAATGCATTCCGGACACGCGATGGGCCCCACCTTGGAACGGCCGAGCCCCGAATGCATACAAACTGTACTTGCCTCCTCATGTGGGCACCAGAAAATCAGCTAGCGAGGACGTTAAATAATTGTTTGCATGACAAATGCCACAGAATTTGAGCCACCAAGATTTTATAAGTATCGTAAAATTAGGATGTAATTAAAGTAATTCTGTGTGCTGATAATGTGGTTTGGTGGGTGATCGAATAGACAATGTCACGCATCACAACGCAAAAATTAGTTTCAAGTCTATCAAAGACACTGATCTAGAAATTATGATAGGTAAAAATAAATTTGTACATCATAACATAATTGAATATAAAATCTGCAACGCAGTCAAGAGTAAGTGAGTAATTTTCTTTTAAATATCCCGAGAAAATAAAATAAATTTAAATACTTATGAATATATTAATATATATATATATAAATATTTCATGGAGTTGTCAATAAAACTAATATTCAAAATAATGTGTTGATCACAAAACAATAATTTTGCAATCGGTTTGTATAACTCCAATTTATGACTTCTTACACCGAGAAAAGAATTTAAGTCAAACGTAATTTTAAAAAAGTGTTCACAAAATTATACAGACGAAAACGGCATATTTATTGTTTATTTAACGACACCATCAACATCAGAGACTATACTGAATCGAAAGACATAATGATTATTGAATAACAAATAATTGCAAGTTACGTGGCCTAATTTAAAATACCATCCCAACATTTTCGTGGAGAGACTAAAGAAAACCACAAGATATTCAGTCTCCGGGCCGAGATTCGAAATTAGGACCTACCCTGCAACGATATTCAAACACTTCACTCTCTCGGTGTATAAGAGGACGTTTAACGAGTTTCCCCACTAACTAACTAACTAGATGCCTTACCGAACCCGAAGGTTCATCACCGAACTAACCAAAGCCCTCCACCGGACCCTGTCCTGGGCCAACAAAATCCAGTCTCCTTCAACTCCTATCTCCCATAGATCCCGCCTGAGATTATCCTCCGAGTTTCCCCACTATTATTCTCTAAGCATTCTTGGTCTCCCATATCAGTTTCATATCACAGTAATGATTTGTGATAAATGCGAATGTCCCACATGGGAACTTGTATCGATTACACGAACAGTAACGATCTTAAAACTGATTATAAAAAAAGTTATGCGCACTACAACTTTTAAATATCGTGGATTTCTGCCTATTAGCGGCAATTTGATCACCCCTGCTTATCAACCCGCCAGCATGGGGCCACACAAACTTAACCACTTCATTCCACAGAGAGGTTTTGATCTTGGAAAACGCTGACCAAGCTAGACAACGCATGGGTTTAG
>NW_019059879.1:75894-90180 GCF_000696155.1 Zootermopsis nevadensis | reverse complement strand
TATTCAACCTTTTTTGTTCTCGTACCCCCAGATATAATTTCTCTTCAATTTTGTACCCCCAAAGTTGTTGGTGTATAATTCAAGTTATACATAGTATATAATCTACATCTAAAATAAATTAAATAAATTACATTACTGATTATTCAGTGTTTATCATAAAATAATATATTTTTTTTAAATTTCACGTGCCCCATTTTGAATACCACTGCTTTAGACTAATAACTTCATGATTTCTGAATGGTTTTCTCACACAGACATTCGAGAGTCTGCACAATGACACTCTTCAATTGCTTAGTGTTCAAAAAGACGGAAAGATTTTTTTAAGAATGTCGGAGAGGAAGAACACAGAATAAGGTCGTAGCATATTAAAAATTATGTCGATGAGGTCGGAGGTATTGAGAAACAATAAAAATATGTCAGAACAGTTTGATCATCATCACCGACACCGGTAAGTAACAGACAGAAAACATTAAAGTGCATCTTGAGAAATAGGTTATGAACACCGGAGGTTACAGTCCGACGGTTAGCATTCGTTGTTTCCAGACAGTCAAAGCGTAAGTCCGAACCGCAAAGTAGGTGACGCCAAGAAGCAAACGGCCTTGCCTGTTACTTTTATTAATTAACGTACAAAGATGCGATATGCGTACAAAGTATCACGAGGAAAACCTGCAGGCAAGAGGACATTTGGGAGACATAAGCATAGATGGAAGGAAAATGTCAGAAAACCTGGAGGTGAGAGAACATTTGGAAGACCTAGGCATAGATGGAAGAAAAATGTCAGAAACCGTGGAGGTTACAAAACATTTGGGAAATGTAGGCATGGATCTAATAAAATACTAAAATGGATTTTAAGGATACAGAATACGTGGTCGAGATTACATTAACCTGTCCCCGGACAGAGGCTCTGTAAGCACAGTAATGAAACTTCGGGCTCCATAAAACGCATGGAATTACTTGTCTAGCTGAGCAACTATTAGCTGCGTCGTACACTTACCAATGCACACCGTGAAAGAACAGCACATGCCACTTACCTGAAAATAAAACAGAACCACCATTAAAAATTAAGATTCTACAGATTGATCGAAAATTGACGCAACCTATTCCTGATACACGTTCTATTCGTTAAGTAATAAGCAACATTAAAATTTGAAAACGGAAAGAAAACAAATGTAATATTAAGTGCTGGAAACGTCCATCGCCTTCAGCAGATAAAATAACAATGAAGTTACACTTTTTCGTTTCCCTTTTTCGTAACACTTTTTCGTAACATTTTTGCCGAATGACACTGGCCCTAAAATATAGACGTATTTACGTCAAAAATGTAAGCGAGAGAAATATAATCTGTGAGAATGTCAGTGTTTCTACAAATTAACAGCAGAAACACATCCAGATGATGAACTCGAAGAGACGGTGTATATTAAAAGTAGAGTACTATTGCATTCTCATTGTAAATCTCAGCACACTTATAAAAGAATCTACAATATACGAACAACTAATCGTATTTATGGGAACATTAACAATGAATAATAACAATTAAAGCCGTGATGGAATTTGCGTGTTTTGGAATGCAGATATGAGACTTTTTGTGTAGCACCTAGTTTTAACGTCTTTTGTATGTAACTTATGGGCGAGGACGTAATTTGAAGCACAAAACACGTCCAAAGTGTCACTGAGTAAGTAATACCAACCTTACAACAAACAAATTCTCACACTCCTTTCCCGTCTACCCGTCAGTAATATTAATTGAGCCCATTAATGATGGACAGAAAGTGAAGTCAGAACTTGTACCAACTATTGGTTGATAAATGTACCGGACACAGTACTATTGCTGTTTTAATGAGTACAGATAATTTTGCAGTTTAGTCATGTCGATAGACGTATCCTATTACATGAGAAGGACAAGTTAAGATCAGTAGATACAGAAAAATGATGTCTATCAATATAATAGGACCAGCGTGACGTGTTCCGAAATACGCAGGCCGTTAGATTACGATCTAGGGCCTATTACAATTTTGAATGTGGTTCGATATCTTGTCGAAACACTGTTGAAGCCAAAACTGGGAGTTCTGTTTTACAATTTCTAGAAAAAAATGTTGTAATTTGTCTGGTAATATAAGTACTTATATGATCATCGCCTTAATGGTGGAGGCAGGAAGTGCCTCCGAAACGTCGGTAAACTTCTACCAGAATACACGGCACCACACCTCAGTAATATATGTTTCCTGCAGAAGTTAGAAAGCCTCACATAAACGTATTATAACAGAGGCGCCTTTATTCGTATTTTTAAAATTTTATTAACACTATAAATCAACTAGAGAACTAAAATTTTAAAAAATTTATTACAATACCTCTAACTACAAAAATGAAATAATTTTTACGTGATTTCATACCCTGCGTCTACCTTTGTCATCCAATGATGGAGAACTCCACTTTATCGGGATTAACGCAGTTAATTTTTTGGAATCTAATTTTCTAGAGAGCCAATGTAAAGGCTCCTTGTTGAATCCGCTCGGACTTAAGCAATTACACGATTAGTCTATTGTTTACGCGGTTACCACAGTCAGAGCTGTTCCCTGCAGGCAACTTGCTTTGTGGTTTACTCCGATTTATGGTAATCGGGAATTAATTTGTGTCGGAAGGCACTGCTCAACAGCAGAACTGTGGTTTCGGCGTAGACACTCGGGCCAGACTGCCACGACGAGAAACCCAAAATGTGTCTGCGAGCCGCCTGCTTCGTCCCTTGGAACAAACGCTGCCCCTTCTACACTTTAACTTTCACTTCAGCAACGAGTTTAATGGCTACGTATAATAAGTGATAAAACCAGACAGTAGAAAACAGAAGGGAGAAATATCGTTGCCTGTGAAAAACCACGAAAAACACCAACTACAATTACAGGGTAGTAAGCAACATTTTGTAATTCGGTGTCTCATTTACGATATTGGCAATTCGGTCCCGAAATAGTAACTAACACGTTTAATTCCGGAAACAGTAAATAAAATTCGTGGTAACTTAATAAAATCCGGGTGAAAACGTAGGTGGAATTGTTACCAAAGATGAAATTGACCTACGTAGAATAATAACGTTTAAACTAATGATATACGAGGCCTATATGGATCTCAACGCCACAGGAAAATATCGTATTAAAATTATCGAAATAATCTGGCGGTGATCTGGGAAGTTTGCCATCTTGCAAACACAGGACAGCTGTTGGCGCTGTGACAGAAGAGACTGCTTGCCAGCTAGGAGCTGTGGATGACTCTAAATCCCCCCCCCCCCCCAAACAACCGAAACCCAGGCACCACTCACTCATCACGGTAAGAGAGTACCTGCCCTCCAAATTTCTGCATGCCTGAAAAGTAAAAATAATGAACACACGTCTCTCTCCCTGCTCAATATTTAAAGACAAAATCATGTTTATTTCGATGATTATATTGCACAAGGCTTGGCAACACTCATTATGAAATATAGTAGGCTTATGGCAATAACTGCTCGCATCAAACCACGCGCAACATCATTCTAATGATAATGTCAATAACCTACAAAGGTCCTTACACATAAGCTTCAAACGTGTGTTTAGTTTAACGTAATTAATGTACGCGTTCTGCACAAAAAATGCACAGGCTACTTTGCAATACGTTAATGAAGTTAGCACAGGTTAGATTAGAAATGTTCCATTAGGTTAGGTTGAGTTGAGTTAAGTTAGGTTAGGTTGTGTTAGGTTAGGTTGTGTTAGGTTAGGTTAGGTTGAGTTAAGTTAGGTTAGGTTCGGTTAGGTTAGGTTAGGTTAGCTTGGGTAAGATTAGTTTGAGTTAGGCTAGTTTGTTAGGTTAGGTAAATTTAGTAATCTTCGTCACGTTTCTACACTTGTGGTCACATCTCGTCACGCCTAGTCACGCTTTTCAAACCTTCGTCGTTTTAACACTTATGGTGACAAGCCAGGAATTTTCTTGCAAGGACTGAGCGTAACCGCAGACAATCAGGATTGCCAGTCTTATTTCCTCGATTTGAACCTGAGAGTTCCCGAATACGTAGCAGTTCACTAACCACCAGACCATGATTTTGAGAAGTCACTTTCGGAAAGAAAGACAAGAGAGTAACGCATACAAGACTTTACTTTAGGAAAACAGAAACGTTCTACAATGAGTGTTTCGAAAACGAAATTTATTTCATTAGGTCCTAGCACTGCAATGTTCGGGAACACGGTGGGTGGGACTGAAGGGACATCGAGTGTCCTTTAAACGTTATCTTCAGTTTCGACAGACCCAGACTAAGCGTAGCAATAGATTGCCCTTTTCTCCTTTCAAGAAACAAGGCAAATAAGTTTCCGAACCAGGCAAGAAATGGGATGATCCCCCATAACGTACACAGAACGGGTCTTGAACCCAATTTGTTTTGGTTTTGCCCGCATTACTATTGATGGCCATAAGGTCAACTGTGATAATCCATTGATCTTTCACAGAGAAAATGTATGGAGCGTGGCGGGGTTGGGGTTGTTTCCTGACGGGGAAGATGCGAGATGTATAAAATCTGAGAAATTCTGTATCCACTGACAAGTTGCCATACCACAACTCCGTTAAGACTAATGAAATCTAATACAATACACGTTACAAATTCACACACGATTGAATCTTTATGGCATCACAAGTAAAATTATCAAAATGTGACGCCAGTCAACTGAAAGTAGCTTTTGGTAAATATTTTTTAAAAAAAATAAACATTCTTTTCGATTTATTAATTGTGCGTAATGTTTTTAAGTTTCAAGTTTAAATCTGCCATATGTTTTATATGTTTGAAAGATAAATATCTGATTTTAAATATGAAGAATCGATATATGCTACACAGATGGAAGGATAATGAACAATAATCTGATATCTTTGGGGATTTTACGTGTCAAGTCTCATATCATTAGAATTTACTAAGATGCTGGCATTCTTATTTCATTTTCAGGAGGTCCAGGTTTCAAATTTCAGAACGAATATTAGCTACCCTGAGGGGAGTTCTTCATGTTTTATTCAGTACACACACAGAAAGTAACTCAAATTAAGTCATGACCGATTTCCTTCTTTGTCCTTGAGAAGTCATCATCATCACATTCGACGTTCCATAATCCACATAACTTATAAATTTCTGTTAAATAAACAAAAAAATTAATACGCAAGATGTAGGTGAACAGATGTATATTAGTTTTTGCTAAAATGTGTACATACGCTTATTCGTTCTTTGTTTATTGTGAACAGACGTTCTTTTTTTTTTTTGGTAACCACCTTATTATTTTCATACAAAATTAGTTTTCAAACAGATGAATTTTTCAGTCATATTTAAATGACTTTCCCACAATCGTAAATTAATTTATACATAAAACTGTAAACAAACTTAACACATTTTCTCCATGTTGCATACGTTTTGATACATTTTAATACGAGAAATATAATTTGCATACAATGAGCTCGATACTGTATCGAATTTTCTTCAGCTATGAAAACATGTCCGCTATCACGTCTGGTGAGAACATATGGAGTTATTTTCCAAGGATTATTAGTCTGAAATGATTCTATCTGCAGGGGGGCTGGTCCATTGAACATCTCCCTAACTGGGACATGGGGTGAGATGTGTCCCGCGCAAACACACCTGCACGATTGGGTTGGAATTACAATCCAAAACTGTTCCGAGACTTAGTAACATGCGTGTGCCATGACATTTGATCATACAAAGCTTATAATAAAGAAATAAGTTACTCAGACTTGAGAAAGTACGTTCTAGATGTGAAATATCAATATAACATTGTCAAACTTGGGCGTGGAAGAATGAAAAACTGTATTATTTAAATATGTATGAATGAAATTATTCCCGTAAAATTATGGACGGAATGATTTATACGTGTCTAACTTCTACTACAGTACAATAATTTTTATTCACCGTCTTTACACAAGCTTATAGATTGTTAAAATCACATAAAATTATAACATTTCTTCATTTGATATTGTTACATTTTAAAATGACGACATGTTTCGATGTTCATCCCATCATCGTCAGGTCTATCAATTAAAATTTAAAATCTGTTGCACTTGCTGCCCTGTGTATACTGATTTGTTCTACCCATTAGATTTTATTTGTTTAACCTTCAGGCTTCTTCCGTTAAATTTGGAGGCTGCGTCTAGATGCCTTAAATCTGCAAAAATTATTGTATTGAAGAACACAAGCATGACGCAATTAAGATATATAAAAAAAATTCTACTACAGTTTTTATTTTTCCATTCTAAAAATAGTCAAATTTTAAGGCTTGCAGAATTCATGTATATCCGCTATTATTCATAGCCGGTAAAATCTGGCTACATTTGTCTTACATCAGAAACTAAAATGTCCATTTTATCAACAGTCGACTCAGCATGTAGAATGAATCACACTCCCAGAACCAAATACCCAATTCCTTCAAAAAGTATACTTTTCCTTTTACAAAATTAACACATCGTGAAACAATATTTTTGTTTGTAAGATATTTTATTTGATGGCTTATTATAAGTAATTTAATAATATCGTAAAATGAATTATTTACTCTCGTCTTTTCCATTGGTATTCCGTATTATCGAACATTTTCGATTATCCGACCGTACTTCGATCCCGCTGAAATCGGATAATCGGGACTCTACACGGATTGCTTGAAATCTAATTAAAATATAATTGTATTAAAAATCTGAGATCTGATTAAAACATAATTCGAATCTCAACGTGTAAACGTTTCGAGAAAAAAAAAAGTTCATAGAAACATTCTGTAAAATAAATTCTGATTTATGCGTACAGATTGATTAAAAAGGGCACAAATAAGTTCAGATCTGAAGAAAAAGCAACTTGTATTTAACCGAAACGTTCTTTGTAAACATCCACAGTTCGAGTACAATAACAGCTACAAATAATTACTAAGACTTCATTGATTAGCCCAGGGGTGGGGAACCTTTTCATGTTGGAAGTCCGCATTAATTTAGCTGTAATCAAATAAGGCCCGCATTCAAGAAACTTCAATTAGATATACTTAAAAACGTACATTATTTTGTAAAAATCTAACTACTATGTACTTAATAATTTCAACAAAAAATTGAAAAATATTTGTTAATTTCAAAGTTAACTAATCTTTTAATGACTTTGTTGTGTCTGCCTTTTGTTGGAAAGCATTTGAATATTTGATTGCAGCATGTATTAATAACAATAAAAGAATTTGTTCTGTAAAATTTGGATTCAGTCAAAAGGCCTCACTTAAGGACCTAGAAGGCCACAGGTTCCCCACCCCTGTGCAGTTCCTCGCAACTTCCAACGCTAAACGAATCAAAAATCACAACGTCCATCAGAATAACTAATTTTCTTCTCCAAAACTAACATTATCTGTAGTGTCGCACTGGCTAAACCAACGGAGAATGACAAAGGATCTTCCTAATGTAAATACAAGACACAGCATCAACATTGGGACGCATCCCTGTAATAAAGTGCCACTGATGGCGCCACGGGTCAGGGCAGGCCACGGGCCCCAGGAAGCTAAGCAGTGTTCGCAAGGCCATCTCATTCCCATGGCGAATCGCCAAGCTACACTTCCCCTACCATCCGCAGCCCATGGCTCAGTGCACTGCTAGACTAGTGTAGACATGCATACAGTTTACTGCATTACAAGCCCAGACGTCACTTCGATTTGTTCGTGTTCAAATTATTTTTCAATACTGGCGAGACCAACCCAGTTTCAAATACCGCATGGTGATTATAGTTTACCAGTGATGGCGTTAGTGACAGTGCGTGTCAGTGTTGCAAACTATGACACTTAAAAACCAGACACGTTATATCATAACCTCAACGGTTCCATCTAGCGGCATACAACAAAAACATAGTTAATTTTCTTACGACTCACCAAACCACGTAAACTATTAAATTATAACAGCTTGTGTTTGCGTGTCAACACGTAGAGATAATGTTCGCTGTGCTCGTTATAAGCCGTCTTAATTTCCTTACTAACATTATATAATCGCAGTTAACAACAATTAACCTAACCTAACACTGTGACACTTCGAAATAATCGTGTAGCCATTAGACGACTATCGATACATTTTGTCTCACGCCATTTCATTTGAACGCAACGTAAAAAGGAATTAAAAAAATCCTTCTGTAAGTAGTCAACACCCAGTGGCGAGTGCCGAACGCATTTTACGCGTTACTTCCACAAAGTGCAAAACTGAAATATCCGTCCTTCTTTCCTTATGATTAATTATCGAGACTTATCGATTAATATTCGATTAAATTTAGTAATCGAAGCCCGCGATAAAATTAGGCTAAGTGCCGGTCAGTACGACAAAACTGGACTACAAAGGCAAACAAGTACAAAAATACGAGAAACATAATATAATAACTAATTTAAAACGCATTTTCAACATTACCAACATTTAATTACACAAAACAAACAACGCTTTGTGACTCTGTGATGTGTCTATTCGGATTATCCTCGTAATCATTACATTATTTTATCATAGGCCTACTTCTTTCGATACAAAACGACATTAGTAACGTTATTATGACGATATATAATCAATAATTCGGCGAGAAATCTATCGGTATATCAGATTTAAGGCTTATCAGATTTCATGCAATATGAAGCACGTAATTAGGGGCTGTTGTCTCTCCACTTTCAGTTGCAGCAAGAACAGAGAATTCTGACATCATTAGCTGATTCCCCCCCCCCCCACCCATAGTAAGTCCGGGGAGATTAAGCCAGAACGTTCCTAAATGCTTCCGCGAATGAAAAACCTGGACGATTAGGGAGGGTAAGAAAGGTAAAGCAAGGGGGTCTACATGTTCTTCGTCAGCAAAACCAGTAGACACTAGAAAGATACCATCGGCCATAATCACGGGACTGCTTTCTGGGTTCACTAACTTGGTCTACAAAACATATAATTTATTACAAACGTTAAAATCCTTAGTGCTGCAAACGCGCTCACAGCGTGTAGCACAGTTAAACTCTTTATCTTTCAATAAAAACACAGAAGATCACTTGTAAAACATCATAATGTGACGACAATGAATATTATCGCATTTCACCGCGACTCTTAATTGTTTATAGCTCAGAAAAAAAACATAAAGTAGGACTGACATATTTTTAAAAGTCTAATTCGGACATTTTACAACGTAATTAAGTAACATGTCGTGGCCTAATTTAAACAGTTATATTTATCCCGATGGCGTGAATTATATTCTCACAAGGTCATAGTAAAATATCCATGACTCTTAATTTCAAAGTCCATGAAATTTTATACGATATTTAAACCCACATAACATAAGAATATTGTGCGTATTTTGGCTAATGCACGTTATTTGATGATTTCTGATGGTCAAATACAACTTTATACTCGGCATATATATATTTTTCCTTTAATTCCAACACAGTTGTTCTACTCTGAGGTCCCCTAAGTTAACTGTTCTAGGACCGAGGTCTTTAAACTGGTCCCAACATATACTCGAACCTTCATGTTTAATGTAAGACTACTCTAGGCTAAAACACGGAACACAGCGGGAATCAACTTCAGAACATGGTGACCGCGTACCTAAGCCGTTTTAGCGCGCATGACGTAACGTCTCTTACCGCCAGACCTGTTCCCGAATTAGCGTTTCATTTCGAGTCACTAGACCCAAAACGTGGTAGCCTCATTTGTCTCAACTTATCATCGATTTTAGATTTCTTACACAGATACATAAATGGTCAAATACAAGGTAAAATTTTACTGTTTATTTTCAGTTACTCCAAGTACGAGCGTATATCAGTAAACCCAATATTATCCCAACTTCTTAAACGAATCTATATATGTTAGAGATTAAAAATCCTAGCAACAGACAAAATGAAAGCTACGATTTAATCGAAGTGTAAACCTGACTAATTACCCCTTCAAATATGCAACATTACCCCTTGAGGGGTACTTAATCCCGTGTTACAAACCACTGATCCAAACAAATATTAGTTTCGTCGTCTATTTAAGAGTGACGTTTTAAACTAATTCAAGTCCACAAGTAACTTTAAAAGCGCCAATCTCCTTCTGTACAATACGTGCTCCCCCCATCTCGAACTTCCAATCATACGTCACTAATTCTATTATCAGATTTACAAATAATTTTACAGAGGTATTTTCTTATATTTTTTAAATCTGCAACATTAGTAGAATTTATTATTCTCTTACGAGCTACATCTTAATTAATATTAAAACATAAGATATTGTAGGTGCGTCATATTGTGATTTTATTTAAAAATAGTATTAAAATATATTAACCAACCTCGCTCCGATACGATGTACTTCTGATCTCTCCTCTTACAACTTCGATATTACTTCTCTGGTAAGTTTATACGTTTACTTTCATTTATTTATTTTGTTTTCTATATTCAATTTCATTAATGGTTTTGAATCCTTTAATTCACAGACCAATATACGCAGCATTAACATTACTCCGACAATACGATTGTATCAATGAGATATAACACAACAACAAATGTTGATACAATGTTAAAAAACAATGAAATGATAAGAAAAAAAATTAAAAATTAGTAATTGAATTAAGAGTTTATAACATACAGCTGATGACGGCTCTATGAAAGCCGAAACATGTCGAGAATGTTCCATATGTAAATCGAGTACTCGATATGGAACAAAGGATAATATTTTAACCATTTAATTATCTTATATTACTTTATTGTGATTTTAATATATTTTAATATATTAAAACATTTACTGCCCAAAACTCTTTTCTAAACATCTTCATTTAAAAAAAAATGTAATAGAAAATACATCGTGTTCCGTTCTCTATATAGAGCATTGAAGATTTTATTCTACCAAAAATCCAGAGATTTCTACCGCAAAACGTCGAACTAAAAGCAGCTCTGAAGACGAAACAGACGGTACATGTATTCACAATCTTATAAACAAGTTAAAATGAAACCTCTCGAAACTTTTTCTAGTGGGGAAGTTAAGAATTACTTTCAAACATAAAAGTCAAATGAAGAGAAACGCAATTTTCTGTAACCTGTATCACCTCCCAACGTCCTCACAGCCAATTTGTAAAACTCCCCCCCCCTCTCTCTCTCTCTCTCTCCCGGACGGCAATAACACTAATTAGTTTCAAAGCGCGGAAATGTACACTAAATAAGCCTAGAGCTGGGGACAGAAGTCACAGATGAAAAATAACTCTCAACCTACAATTTCAATAACGTTCAATATCAGTACTTTATTTTCAGTGTTGGACATATTGAAAAATACGTCCATAAAAGCATTAACGTTATTGTGACCTGGTGTAGAAATGGAATACGTTGTTTTTGGAACTGAAATTACGCCTTGTAATCCCATACATCATTTTTTACAGGGTTTCTAGCGCAGGACACATGTCGCTTGTTGCCAGACATACAGAGAAAAAAATTTTATATATAAGCAACTCAAATTTTTTTTTAAAAAAAAACCTATCGCATGATCTCAATTACTGTTATGTTTAAACTGAAGTATTATATTTATAGCTGGTTAGTTATAACTGTTGAACCTCCCTAATTATTAACAAATGGACCATAACAGCTTCCAGTAGATTTAATTAATAATTATTGTACTCTACAACGAAAGGTTGTAATCCTGGGGTTCTCGGGTTCGATTCCCGGCGGTGCCCGAATTTATAACTTGTGTTGGGCAAGGCCGTGGTCTAGGCAACACGGAGTTTTCCTCCGTGGCATCCCAACAATTACTCCATTCACACACAGAAGAAGGCAATGGCAAACCACTTCTGGATCATCTGCCAAGAACGTATATGAACAGGTCCCAGTCCGAGAAAAGGATGGAAGGATCCTGTTCATATGGACCTGTCGTCAGACAGAACACTACAAATAAAAAAATAAAAACAACGAAAGGGTTAAAATAGCAAAAAAGTTTCTGTTGTCATAACAGAAGCGTGGTTTTATAGATATTATAGAAAACCATCGAACTCCCCGAGTTAAGACAAAGAAAACACTTTGTTCTGATTGCAAGTTCTGTGTCATCCACATAAAAGACGTATCCTGGAGTCCTTTACAACTTTTGAGTCAGCACGCAGTGAAAAGATTACAAAAGACACAAATTTTTGGTGGACAAATCTGAAAGGAAGAGATCATTTATAAGATCTAGGCATAAACAGGAAGATAATATTAAAATTGGTATTAAAAAATGTTGGTAGATTATGGACTCGTTTCATTGTAGCTGAAGATAGTGACAACTCTTGTAAACATCGTAATTACCATTCGGTGTTCCATAACAGACGGGAACTTTCTTGGCTATGTGAGTGAACATTTCTAAATTAGGACTCATTCGTGTACACTACACGCCTCCGTTGGAAAATCGTAAAAATACAGTAAATATAGTTATATTTTCATGGTTCTCCTTACATTTCTTAACAGTTCAACTTTCCTAACATTGTTTCCATAAGCCTCCAGACTAAGAAACAAAACTACATAATCAACAAATGACGTGGATTTATTACGCGCCTATCATATCTTGAAGAGCTTCTAATCTCATGAAAAACAGTCCGGCAGATGAGCTTAGTTCTAGTCAGCCTTACATCGGCGCCGACATTACTTTGTATTCCTGAATACAAGTGATGCTAAATTTTACATAAAATTTCATATTTTTTTTTATTTCCTACTCTCCACTATATGCGCATACAAACATGTATATAATTCATGGATGAAGGGGGGGGGATGTCCATTAAGCGATTGTGTTTCTTTGATGTCAAGAGGACAGTGCCCTCAAAAAATATTGTCCGACATATCTTAACTTTCTGTTAAAATATTCTACAGCGCGATAAATTCTTCTCGGGCGACTATCCGCGTCGATATGGATCCGTTGTCAAATGTTTCAGAGACCTTCTGTGCCTCCATCTTCAGGAAATCAAAATCTTTGAAACGTTGGACTACAGAATCCATTTCGACCAGGATAATCGCAGGCAAAAGCGCCTAGTGAAGAAAGAGAAATGGGAAATATCTTGCAAGGAAAATAATTTTTGGAAAATCCAAAGTTCATTCTCGGGATCCCCACCGAAACGTCAGTTCTCCTACACAAATTGAGCAGGACAGCACAGCGGTGTATCATATTACTAATGTTTGAGAAGCACCGAGTTCGAATCCTAACCAGGGTATGGTTATCTTTGGACATATATCGTTCCTCTCCTCAGTACAGCCAGCAGAACACTAGGATATTGGATTAAAATAGGTCACGACAACTTTGATCCACATACGCCAAGAACGATTATTACAACCACTGTACCACATCTCGTTTTATATAACACATTCTACAAAACGTCCCAAATTAGAACAACCCACTAAGCGAGCAATATCTTCCATATGAATTCTGGAATAATACTTCGAAAATCTGTAAGAAAGATATTAAAGATATTTATCCCCATCGAAAGAACCGGCCCTGGGTTATTTTGAGCCCAGAGATAAAAATTTACCTCTTTTCATCTCGTAATTCCATCGTATCGAATCGTCAACTTCTCTCATTATTTCAAAAGTTATTTCTTTTATTATATTTTTGCTTTCACAACAAAGTGTACCATTTCGTATCGCCAGAACATTAACGTCCTGCGTCAACTTTAATGTACATCTAGATCGGATGTTCTCGACCATTTATAAGCCAAATTTAGTTAAAACAATGGCCATCCGCGAGTTTATGACTCAACGAAACGAAATGTAAATCAGCCATCTTACCTGTCAAGATGTGATTAATGAGCACGCTTCAAATTCCTCGCAGAAAAAAATAGTCAGTGAAATACTTCGACAATCTGCAGTTTACTGAGAAACAAATGCATAATGCAACGCGATCGTACCACTGCGCAGACGCGATCGTCTGCCTATCAGTCTGTTTACACGTCCGCCCAACTCTCTGCTGACATGTTATGCACGAGACATCTCTTTGTGTGTCCCGTAATCTTTCAGCAGTAAAAATTATACATGGCTTCTCAACAACAGAAATGATTAATATTCGCCATACTTTTCGATGCTACGCACGAGATATCTCGCTTAGGAACATTAGAATCTACAGGACATGTTGTGTGAGACTATTATAAAAGTAGTAAAAGCCGTTTGTGGTTTAAAATCAGACGTTACCCGTGGAAACCCTAAGGTAACTGACCTTTTATATAAAAATAACATTAAAATGAGAATCCTCCAAGAGACGCTATTGTAAGAAAATCCTCATAAAATCAAAATAATAATAATAATAATAAAGATATTAAGTCTGAACCGATACAATCATATTATA
>NW_019059879.1:50160-75182 GCF_000696155.1 Zootermopsis nevadensis | reverse complement strand
GACTCAACAACCCAAAAGACAGCCATCTTCGGACTCAGCGCCGTCAGAACCTCAAACCACACAATCATAATTTCCCTTTTATCTGATTTCATTCTCTTCGCATTTCTTGAGCTGCTGCTTCTTATTTTTAGTTTGCACCTGCACGGGACTTCAGGAAACACAGCACCAAGCTTGACATCCGTTCAAAAGCAGCAGACGAGGAACAATTACGGAAATTGTGACGCTCATAACAAACGTGTCGGGGCATACGATGCCGGTATTTGATCCAATAACCTTCCAATCACATGCCACAGCACTAACGTAATCGGTAGAACTGATTTAAGAATATAAAATTCAATAATAGAATTTCTCCAAATGCGGTTTGACTCCTGGTACTTTACGTGACTGTGTTCCAAAACGTCAGTCATTCAAGAACCCATATCACGAACAGTCGGGAAGAAATACCTGATGTCAGTAACTTTCCTGTTTGTTCTCCATATTAAATGAATTTCAAGATTTTGCTTAGTAGCAAATTTTTACGACATGTGGAAAAGAGATTTTGCGTGCGTGTGTGTGGTCAGCGAAAACCCTAGTCTGTCTTCAATTCTTCCTTATAAGCAAAATCATGTGTTCATTTCGTGTTCTGATTGCGTTAAAGACACAATGCGCTATAATCCACTCTTTAAATTAACACGTCACATTAAAAACTCCTTTTCCGACAAGTTCTCAAGAGACAACGCTCGTGTAGGCACGTCCGAGTTCTGATCACTGCCACTTTACAGGATTTTATAACTTCATAACTATCTACATCACAGTAAACCAAAACACAAAAAAGTGTTCCATACAAAATACATATACGTCAGTTATTGTCATTAAACATTATGTCGCGTAGTCCAAAACTTATTAATTTCAAATTCTTAAATAAATTCCAACAAATAAAGTCAGGCTAATTTTCAATGCCCTATTAAAACACGGAACTTCAAAATCCTGTATTAATGATCGGGGCACCTGATGACCTCCAACAGCAGCCTAACACAGCAGAATAATAAAATTTAATTTGTAACAGTTTAACATAACCTATAATAAACCTTACATCATAACCACAACACAACACAAATTGCGTTTCGCGGGACATAGAAGATCCCGATCATTTCATACGATTCAAACAGACTTCCACAAACAGACATTTGAACCCGGAATCTCCAGGAGAAGAAGCTAACCACTTCCCAATATTCGGTGAAAACTCTACTGGAATTCACTGATCCCTAAACTGAATTCACTGGTTGAATTGTCAGTTCACATTAGTAATTATTTTACAGTCTCAATATTAACCCTAATTATAATACTAATGTCAAATGGCAATAATAAAAACTTCCCTTGAAAGAGGTACAGGGAGTGTAAAAACCACGCTCCTTACATCTCCGCCCTATAGCAGCCGCCACAAAATTCCATACTTCAAGGTCACAGCAAAATAGTACGACGAACAGAGGCGAGTAAAGACAGCTCAGAATCTGAATCGTAGCAGCGCTATATATTGACGACTCTGTACGATTTCAGCAGTTTTACCATCATCCTCAGTACCCATTTATGAAGACGCAGAATTGTATCCAGAACCATTTTGTTAAGTAGTGGGGCTAAGAAAACCCCCCGCCCCCTACAGGGAACAATCTCCAACATCCAAACCGCAGACCATCACATTACTGCCTCAACCACCACATGGAGTAATATTACGTACATACGATATGAAGTATTCAATGCTACCGGATACAGGCTCCTGGCTTTTTAAGGGCCCCCCCCCCAATCGTAAATCATACTAAAATCACGAGAAACGTCACCAAGATAAAAGATCCTAACCGAGGACGGAATTCTGAAATTCACTTCAGCATTCTCCCCATAATTAACTCTCACAAATGTCGATACTACCTAACCTCACTTCTTCATATTACTTCACTACATATACGAATTTCACTAAGGCCTTAGACAGCGCTTCACACATTTACGCAGTCGATAGAAAATTACATACCTTTCTAACGAGGGTCGGCGTAGTACCAATTAGAAGCTCATGGTCATTTCTGCATTCAAGAACCGGATCCACATTAACACTGAGGTGCCGTAAAAAAAACCTGAAATAACTCTGTACGTTTATCACGGAATAAAAACAAGGCATTTCAAAATATGCGAACTTGGTGACCCACAATCTGAGAAGCGAGTAACGTTGCGTCATCTTTGCCGGACCAGGAGTGACCAACAAACATCTAATTTCTTCCAAACATTTTTTAATTTAATACAGATTCTGACTAGGCAGAATATCAACTGAATTTCATCTGTTGGACACTGTAACTTAAACACTGGTTATTGAAAGTTAGACGTTAACTATGGCGTAAGAATAATCGGCATTAAACGTTACGCGTTACAAAACTGTTATACAAAAATCTTCTACACCATTTTCCATCACCCAAAAGAAAATAAATATCACAAAACATGAAATAACAACAACAAAAAACATGCAAGAGCAGATCAGAAAATTCACAATTTAATGTCCACTGTAGTACATAAAACATTTACAATACATAATAAACAAAAACATTTTAGGCAACAAAGTGCCTTTTCATGATTGCATTCAATATTACACTGTGTTTTGCACATCTTAATCGCTGATTAAACAAATATACAAGTTAACCTGATACTGTAAATGCCTCACCCACATTTTTATGTATTAATGTTAATTTCTCTTCACACATACTGGTTATAGTTTTATTCTGCATTAAATGTTCTACTTTAGCCTCAAAAATGTCAATTTGCAACCACTCTTCAAGATTTGTAATATATCCACTATCTTTCCAATAACTTTTTTTGTATTTCAACAAATGAATAATGGACCGCATAATATAAATGGCAGCGTTTCTCTCAGGACATGAAAATCCAATGTATTGGTCATGAGCTTCTTAGCTTACCTTAACCTCAATCTGAAATCCACCAAGAACATTTGTGATCTCCACTTCTCTTAAACAATAAAACTCAACAAATTATCTTCACAAAATGTACATGCTTCTACATTATTTAGACCAGGCAGGCACATCCCAGCTACACACGACATTCCTGTAATTAATGCCACAAACTCATAACTTTTGAGATTATACCACCATTAACCTCAAAAATGCTTGAAATATTATTTCTTAACTCTGTAGTAAAGGGAGAATCACATTCATCTATTACAACAAATAATTTAGAATCAAAAGTGCCTGGATAAATACTTGGGTAATCTTAAACCAACACGTACATCCTCCTCGTCCATACTTACGTCACCACAACTTTACAGTTTTTTCTCTCACCGTCTAATTCTCCACTCTTTAACATGTACCTCTATTGCTCAAAACATTTATGTATCATTTTTTTACTACACATAATCATAGCATCATAGGAATCAATAACATGATCACATTTAAATTTTCCATACTTATGTTTAATTCATAGCCAACAAATAAATTATAATCAGGTAATATTGGTAACCCATTCTTTTTTATTTACATTTCTAGAAAACACTTGACCATGTTCAAATCTGTCAACTTCCCAAGGCGTTGAGGTGCGTTGATTAACACATTATCCTCTTTAAGAATCTGCTTAATAAGCATCGTTTTATAATTGATGTGGTAGTTTCCACAATTTTGTAAAATCTGACAATTCAAAATGAGATAACTGGTTCTCCTGCTATATCCTGCAAATAAAAAATTACATTTGTATATGATTATTTGTATAACACAACATAAACATAAAAGCTACAGAACAAATATTATTATGATGGCAATTATGAGTGTGTAGCCATTCTGTGCCATGTGTGTTCGAGATTGGCAAAGTTCTTGTATCTCTATAATTGTCACATGGTTACAGACACCTTTTTTTGTATGCATCGTGTGTACTATAGAAACAATTATGTGCAAAGTTGTTACAGGAAACAAATATGGACTACCACCTGTTCTGTTCTGACACCACCTAGAAATGCTGGGTAAACTCACTGTTTTCATCGTCACTTCGTTATCACACATAATTTATATCTGTAGAATTAACACAAGGTCTTACACAATTGTGATTGTCATATAGTAATTTATAGTGATTATTCTATAACTTCACAACAAAATGTTTCCATACATTGTAACATATTTATTAATTTATATACAAATACTGCTTGCATTCTACAGATTTCCAAATATATTTTTGCAATTGTTATATAAAATGAAAATGTTAAATTGTATTATTATTCCATGGTGCAGGTTAGGACAACTGATCGTGAATACATAAATAGTACTGTCATATTCATTACAAAATGCTAACAGTAAAACAATAGATAGTATTAGTGAGGTCAATGCCAAGGTCGCTGTAGTTCTACGCTACGCGTATTGTTTACGTACATTTGGAAGAGAGGTTTTCTAAAAACTTATTTATGGCAAACTGAATATGACTACTTGCACAACAGAGCTGCTTTCGATAGGTTACTCACTTTTTGTGCTCGGCGTTGGATCATGTTTCATCCTGGCTTTATTCGAAGTTGTCCCACATTCATGTAAAATGCTACAAAAAATAAAAGAAGTTTTAAATGTTATACATAACCTACCACGACTGTCATTCAGTATAACACAAACCGGACTGAGATTAATATATACATGTATAACTAGCAAGCTGTAATAAACAGTTACAATACGCACCTTCCCAACACAAACCGCGCACCATCTTTCGTCCCAGCTGCTGGACAAAACACACGAACTCTTCAGCTGTTTATCCCTGACTAGGCAGGGAAGCGAAACGAAAGTTCAAGATGGCTTCCTGCTGCGTAGCCAACATCACAAAATCAAATTACCGAACTCTCATTTCAGACGAACTGTGAAGGCTAAAAAATTCTTTCACACATGTAGAACATTTTAAACACTAATATTATTTTAGCTTTGAGGATTTTTCACCATATTGTCCATGTTGTAACAGCGGCATATGTCTACGGGAGTGCAGTATTTCAAAAGTGATAGATATCACAGTGTTTAAATAACTTATGAGCAATATTTAAATACACCAAAGGCATACAATACGAGACTATTAAATAGCAGTAGGTTCAAATCTAATCTCGACCTTTTTACTGAGACGAGTATAATACACTTGAAGATATTTAAGTTCACTTATATTATTTTTATTCCATATATTGTATACCTCCATTCATTTCAGAAAATCCAAACACTTGTAAATATTCCGGTTTTAGTTACTTTTTTTGCAATTCTACGGAAATAAAAATTTCTCAGTCCCCACAGACGATGAAAAAAAAATTCTTTGCGATTCTTATAAAAATCCAATTCAGACTGCACTAGAAATCTCTGGTGGTCGAAACCAAATGTTTATAAATTCTGAAATAAGCCCAAAATCTCCCAACTAAGTCTACGTTATTCATTTTCTGGGGCAGAAACCGATCGGGAAATTCATATTTTTAAAAAATTTACAGTTTTTGAATGTTTCCCCCTGTTTTCTGCAGTGAATTTTTGAGATTTGTATGAAAACTCATTTTCCCAGTTCTCAGTATGCTAGAAGTGGCAATCTCTTTACTATAGCATAGGATCAGCTCAGATCTTGTTAAGAATTTAAAACACTCCTAAAATATGAAGCCAGGAAAGAGGAATACAGACTTCCAACGCAAAGCAGACAAACTAACCGTGTTCGAGCGGTGTCGTTTTCGCCTACATGATGGAGGTCGAGTCAATATTTTCCAATATTTAACACAGTGACTCCACAAACAGACAGCCATTTCAAGAACTTTCACATCGTAAATCGCTAGAACACATGGTTCAAGTTGTTTACAGTACATATCTCGAAATGGCGGACTATATCACCACAAAATAGTGGGTGTTGTATTACTTCCATTATTTATTTTAACGGACACACTGATTCGAATGGTATCAGACTAACGGACAATCACAGGCTTGTTTGGGAAATCCTATGCATTGTACATAACCATGTCCTATGACAGGAACAAGGTTGAGAACTCTTCATTATTATTGTGACAACGTTCCTAGCCCATTACTTGCAGTATGGACAATGAATACTAGATGAATTGATGTTTGATTAATCGACTATTGCGTAATTTCAATTCGATTTGTTGACAGATGCAACGACTACTCCTCGTTTGTTCTCGTTTTGGCATGTGCGCTGTGCATTATTCTTATGTTTCTTAGTTCTAATAACACGCACATCAACGCTGGTTTTTAGTATCGCGTATTGTCCCAGGAGCGCGCTGTCTCTCCTGCTATGAACTGTTCTGTTCATAATACAACGTATAATAATGGAAGAAAGAAAGAAATGCAGGAGAGAGTAAAAGAAATGAGCAAACACAGACGCTGAAAGTACGGAAACACAGAGATAAAAATAAATACTGTTTGGATATCTGTTGAAGCAGCCGCGCAGACCAAGACTGGAAACACAGAGATAAAAATAAATACTGTCTGGATATCTGTTGAAGCAGTCGCGCAAACCAAGACTGTTTTTTTTTTATTTCAAAAGCCACCTGTTACAATGCAACAAAAAATTTCCCTTTTAAGTTCACTGTGCTAAATTTAATTTGCGATTTAAACATAGTTACTTTGAAAATCTAATTCGTCCTCTACTTAACTGGCATTTCAGAAATACGAAACGCTAAGAAAGAAGGCACGTGTGTCCTTATAAATCTGTCACATCTCTATAATTGGACATTTCACGACTTAAATGTCGAACTGTTGATCTTGAATTTTCCCCCCGCACGATAATTAAACGTCTGTCAGTACGTAATGGGCGTTGCTATGTATATATCCTGTTGGAACAATCGATCAACAACACAGCGCGAACTTGCACACATTCTGTATCTGTTAACATGTCAGACACCTTTTAGACAACACCACAATTGGAAGCCAACTTCCACGCTTAATTTTTTGGATCGATTTCTTGTCTTGAGACAAAGATTTCGACTATATCTTCGTTTCGCAAGGATTAAATTGAAAACTTTATAAAATAACACCTTCGTGTAGAGAATCTTTAAGGACACTTTTCAGATAGGTTTTCGTTCAACACATATGATACGCCTAAACAGAAACACAGCTAAGCAGATTAAACCCTTAAAAGTTAAAAAAATACATTAAACCTTAATGATGGTCAGATGATAACGTGAGACATAATAATGGGTAAGTCACAATCAGATCCAGATTTAAATAAATCGTGAGTCTAAAATGAGCTCACGGTGGCCATAATTAATAACATTTATAAAAATGTAAATCGTAAATCAAATTTAAATTTTGCTCCATTATGATGTCCTTCGTATAAAATCCATATCTCCCTTCATTTCAAAGTTATAATTTATTTAAATTAGAGCTTAATTGTGACTCATTCTGTATTTAGAAGAGACATGTAATTCCAAAGAATATATAAGAACAAGAATTAACTGTCTTATAGAAAAGGCAAAATTACTTTCATTCAAAATATGAAACAGCCATGACGTCAGCGATGTGGGCTATTCCTATAACATCATTCAATGGTAGTAAGCACAAAGGAAGATTTAAATTAACCGAAACCTTAAAATTATTTAAACTTTTAAAGCAAAGATAAAACATATAGGAGAGTTCCTCAAACATTACTAAGTAAGTTAAAGTATAAAACATGGTTTTACTCCGACAAAACATAAAACAAAAAACTAACGTCGACCCAGAAGACGGAAATCTTCATGATATTCACAAATTCAATTCCTCCAAAATGACAAATTAGGTCGTTTAAAAAAAGTTATACCTCAATCAAAAGGTTTTAAATAAAACACCAAAATAATTTAAACTCAAGACAAGATTTAAACTTTCACCATTATCTCAAATTCGACGACGCAAAAGATTCAAATTTAAACAAGAACATCAACGCGCTCACCTCTGTTATTGCTTGTGACTTTGTAATTTGTATCCACGTCATTACTTTTAATAACCAGACAATATTCAAGTCTCAATGGCTCTGTGGTGTAGGAACAAGCTGTTACACAGAATTTACGTTGCCATACCGAACTCTTTCATAGCAGAAAGCTCTTATTTAATAGTTTGGGTGTAAGCACTTACTGATACTTGGTTGACTTCATTTGAATATCTAAACTGTGTATCTATATGACCATACAGTAAATCAATGTCCTGTCCTAGACATTTGCAAGGTGTGGACAACTGTCTGCTTTCGTGTTTGGCCACATTTCCAAGTTATACAACAGAACTGTTTATTCAAGTTTAATAAACAAATACATTCACAGTTACGGAATATAAAACGTTAAAACATCATCGTTATATAGACTAAAACTGACCAATAAACTAGAATAAATATTGGAAGACAACAAACCTTGGACATAATCATTTCGTAGTGCCGAAAACGACAAATGAAGGATCTGAATCGATACTGTAGTGCCGAAAACGACAAATGAAGGATTTGAATCGATACTATCGATACTCTCGATACAGGTTCGATTTCCGTATTTAGCTGTTTCTCTCGATCGATTTCGAGAACTTCGTACGAACAGGCACTGCCTAGATAGTAAGTCTCGTGTGTTTAAGAATAAAAGAAGACTTTAAGATAACTTAAAAACTGGCGTAAGTTATATGCTAAGATTCTTCGAAGTTCCGTGTAAATTTCCAGTGTCGATTTTACATTCCTACGTTTCCATGTCCTACCACGCCCAAATTAGGTTAATCAGATTTATATAAAAAAAAATTCTCATCACGTGTTACTAACTGAAGCGTACTTACATGATACAAGAGCCATTCGTATGAAACTGGAAGTTTCTGTTTCCACTTACCTGAAACAAAATAAAAATAAATATTTTACACACTGATAGCGAGTAGGTTTGCAAGGCTAATTACAAGACTATTACCAGATTAATAAAGTTACATAACGTAAACGTTATAAAATTGTGTAATGGAACGGCCGCAAACAAAATCGGTAACATTTTTAACTTTTCACACGGCGATTGTCCCTCGAAAATGAAACTTAAAGGAGGTAAATTACTATTACGTACAAAAAAACTCGAATATCAGCGATCTAAAATTGGTCTGGAGATAAATTCTTCTCTCTAGACGTCCGAGTGTTAATTTCCTTCACCGGAATCAAATTGCGGATTTTTGTGGTGATAACGGTGATCCAAAGGCTACTTCCTTTGAATATTCACACATAAATTGAGCCTGATCACTAAGTGAAACGTAATTATCAATCATTCTTCGACAAAAAAAGGCAGCCACTTGCTAGCATGGACATTAAATACAAACCATATCTCCTTAATGAAGAAACTAGTGAAGTGTTACGTATGGAGCAGAGACTTGGACACTCAGGAAGAAGGAACAGAAATACCTGGAGAGTTTTGAAATGTGGTGTTGGAGAAGAATAGAGAAGATCAGGTGGACGGATCGAGTGACCAACGAAGAAGTATTGAGGAGAGTCAACGAGCAAAGATTACACGAAGGAAAGCTAACTGGCTGGGACATATTATGAGAAGGAATGGATTAATGAGTGATATCATCGAAGGCCAGGTTGAAGGAAAGAGAGGACTGGGAAGAAGATTGATACAGCTAACCGACGATCTTAAACAAGGAAAGAAGATGACGTTCCAGGAATTAAAGCGAGAAGCCGAGAATAGGGACAACTGGAGAGCTCTTTTTGGGCAGAGCAATGGACCTGTCGTAAGACAGAACACTTAATAATATAATAATCTCATTAATTTCCTTTAAAATATCCTTTCGCGATGAAATTAAGCATAAGTAAGGCAACTGTCTTAAATATCCTCACTCAGCTGATGATTCATAAAAGAAACATTACATTCTGTGACAATGGCAAATAGTATCTCCTATGTGATCAGGCGATCCACCCATGCAACATGAGGGCCGCGTACCAGATCGACCTGTAACGTGGGTTGAGAACAACATTCCTTGCTGGCTTGTACAGTACAGCTGATATATCCCTCACGAGTAACAACCTACTGTTCACTCAAATAAATCTACACCCTTACAAATTAAGCACATAGAATAGTACCAAGTGGGAAAGTTTCGTTTCTAGTCCATCAGATTTAATGCTAATAGCGTTTATTTAAAAGCGCTTTACCAACTACACAGGTTATATAGCACCGATATTCACGACAGTTGTGAATTATGACACGCAACCATGTAGAATGAACCACTCAATATTGGTTACAACAGAAAACTTTAACAGTTTGGAACTCAGACACTGATATCGGATAACCACATTCATATCTGGCCTGAAAAACACAGCTTACATGTCCACATCATATTTTATTTTAAAAAAAACATTTTAATATTATCCATAACCCACTACTGTGACTCTCAGATGGTCTCTTCCCCTCCAGATTTCCACAGATTCACAAGTCTTGCAGTGTTATAGTAGCCGTTATCAAATTTCATGTTTCAAGGTCACAGCGAGATCGTACAAAATAGGAGGACCCAAGCGATTGACGACAGCTCAGGACTTGCAGCCGTGCGAAAGGCGGTGGTGACGGTGGGGAGACGGAGTAAAGTTATTCCTTGACCTTGAAGCACGCAATTTAATGACGGCTACTATAGTGTACAGCAGAATAACAACATTAGGTAATCTCATTATTACTTTCACGATGACAGGGCTACGAAAATTGTCTATTAAATTACATGTAACGTATAATAAACAGAAGAGTAATTACGAGTGTGTTATTCAACTAACTAAGAGTGTTATACGCTTAATAAACATACTCTAGAAACTGTTCCGACATCGCGAAATAAATGCATCTTCCAATGCGATTTAATCGAATAAACAGTGAATGACCTATGCGACGAGAATTTAAATGGGGCGACAAAGTGTTACGTACAATTAGAATTTTCACAAAGATTAGTTAGGTTATGTGGCCACGGTGGTCTAGCGGTTAGAACGCTGGCCTTGTAATCCTGGGGGTCTCGGGTTCGATTCCCGGCGGTGCCCGAATTTATAACTTGTGTTGGACAAGGCCGTGGTCTAGGCAACACGGAGTTTTCCTCAGTGGCATCCCAACAATTATAAGCAAACATAAAATACTGACCTCACGGACTAAAAAACGTGAATATATTCGACGAATACATGTCATAAAATGGAAGGAGGTGCTGCTGCTGGAAGTAGAACTACCAGATTTATGATGGAAGGCGTTGGTGCACGTGTAATACGAGGGCCAGACTGGAAATGGGGAAAACAGGTTATTTTCTGTATATATTTTGTTTTAGTCTTACTGACCTCTGTAGTTTTCTTTATTGGACTATAATCACCTTTGTGCAGTATTAACCTGTATTCCTGTTTTTAGGATGGAGGGGAAGGTCATGTTGGAACTGTGAGGAATTTCGAATCGCCAGAAGAAGTTGTAGTTGTTTGGGATAATGGTACTGCTGCAAACTATAGATGTTCTGGAGCGTATGACTTAAGAATTCTAGACAGTGCCCCAACAGGTGTGTATTTACCAACTATTAAGAAATATGTGTGTTGGAGTACCAAAATGAGTTTAATTATATATATATATATATTACATTTCTTCATTTGCGGTGTTCAGCCCACTAAGTATATGGTGCAAAGTTAAACAGTAGGATGAATATGTATTCGGGATTGGGAAGGAGGTGGCAGAGGGCGATCGTACCATTGAGGGACTGAGGAAACCACTAAATCATCAGAGGTACGTCTCAGATCCAACAGTCGAAAGTCGGACCTCACAGAAAATAAACATAAGTGTTAACCAGAACATTCGATAGATAATGATAAAGATAGATATATATAATATATCCCGGTGACACATTAAAATATATTGGCAAATATATTTCTTATGGAATGTTGTATATTTGTCCAGAACTCCAATGAGACTGGGTACCTCACGTCATACACTGGAATCTAACAACGCGGTAGCAGATCGTCATATGGAGTGTGGCTAATGTAATATTTATTTATCTCGTTTAATCTTGTTTACGTTTTGCCGCATCGGACTAATTAATTAATTAATTAAATCTTGTGGTCGCACCGAGTCCAAATAATGCATAGGGTTATAACAACCACAAAGGCAGGTTTTGATTGGACAGGACAAACATCAGTTTAAAAAGGTGCGGCGTATAACTTAATACATCATATAGAGTCATGTTTATACGAACAGCACCACACAAAAGAATAGTATAAATTAATAAATACCATAGTTGCTCCGATGTTATATGTGAACGCCCTTGTGGCATTATGTTTGGAACCGAGTTCCCCCACGCTACAGCTGACAGGTTCCGCGGTGAATGTACTGTCAATACCAAAAACATCGAGATGCTTTTCCAACCGGTGTAACAATTTCTGAACGAACAAAGTTATATGCCAAAATTTAGAAATTGTTGGCTGATCTTAAATTAAATTAACATAATCATGGGGTCTCGGGTTCGATTCCCGGCGGTGCCCGAATTTATAACTTGTGTTGGGCAAGGCCGTAGTCTAGGCAACACGGAGTTTTCCTCCGTGGCATCCCAACAATTACTCCATTCACACACAGAAGAAGGCAATGGCAAACCACTTCTGGATCATCTGCCAAGAACGTATATGAACAGGTCCCAGTCCGAGAAAAGGATGGAAGGATCCTGTTCATATGGACCTGTCGTCAGACAGAACACTAAATAATAATAATAAATCATCATTATCCACGTTATAATAATTTTTGCTCATTTTCCGAAACTTTTAATATGGTCTTCAATTGTTTGTTATTGTTACAAGTGGGAAATTTTTTCTGTGATACAAATACATTTTTCCCTCTCTCACACACACGTACAAAGAGATTCGAAATTCTCGGTTTTAAATTTCATCCCTGAGGTTTTGCGTAGTTTTCCTCATTCTCTCAGAAGGATCAAATAAAACGCAATTAAAAATTTACCAGTGTTCTAGATTTTGGTGCCATAACCCAGAAGAACATTATAATCCTAGCCGTCGTGAAAACCTCTCAAATCTCACGTCGACCATTTACTTTCGTGTTCGAAGGTCTCGGTTAACCACGACTCGTTTGAAATAACGACGAAAGACAAGAAATGCGTACACAGGATTCTGGTCGAGATTCGAACTGAGTGTCGTTCTCCTTGCGAGGAACGCAGACGTGGCTAACTTCGTGGTGGTCGCCATCTTGGGCCGGTTGCACGCGTATAAACCAAGCAGTGGGCTAGAGCAAGGTTTCTGGCACGCGAGCTACAACAGCGAGAACTGCAGCTTGCAGGCCGTCAGGCCACGAGCCAGCGACCTTGTGAGGTCGCTCAGACCTGCCAGGGATCCTACTTCTGCCAAGTAGGGTCAACACACGTCACTTCGAAGCAGATACAAGCCCGTATCATGCGAAGACAGCAAAAGGGGGAACTAAAAACAAATGTTGGTAACATTGGAGACGAGGTGCGAATACGATGCCACAAGATGTCACTCTAGTCGGTGTGTGCCTAATGCCATTCGGTGTAGAGACCTGAAGTCCTGCGCGAGCAAAGAGATTTAAAAACTATGCATTTCTGTTGTAGTAATTATTGCGCAGGCCTGTTTTTAAAGAAAAAGGTGGCAATACAAAATACTTACATAATTTTCCTGATCAAATTTACTACGGAGTTTTTCTTAACACAGATACGAATATGTGAAACATTTTGTTACATAAAAAATAAATATCAATTATTTATTTTAATCCGTCTGATCACAATATAATTTTTTTATTTAAAATTTCTTATAATTAAGATAATAAAATATTATTCATGTTCCATATCGATTGATCGATTTACATTTCAATCAATTTCGATCAATCGATATGGAACATGAATGATATTTTATTATCTTAATTATAAGAAATTTTAAATAAAAAAATTATATTGTGATCAGACGGATTAAAATAAATAATTGATATAATATTCACAATATGACGCAATTACACTATCTTATAAAAAATAAATTTGACTTTTCCAAAGATAAAAACATTTAAACGAAAAAAAAATATTTTAAGAAATTATTATCAATACATTAAGCCCTCTTTGCTCGTCACCTATGAATCTGTCCCTTATCATATCATAACATCATTGCTTCCGTGTACGTCATTGGTTTCCGACATAAGTCGATTTTTAATCACCTGGCAATGTGACTAACAGAGCGTACTCTCGCCACGTGCTTCAGTTTACGCTCGTATGTTACGCAAGCAGTGGCAAGTACACTGATGATTTGTTTCCTTATTTATTTTTTACGATAAACTCAGTGGTCATTTCTGTGCAATCAACTGAGAAAACTAAGAGGCCAAGAGTATTCACGACTACGGAAACGAAATTGAAAATTATTATTGCTGTCATGACTGAAGGTTTTCAAAGTTTTCCTCAGTCCCCCCAGGCAAATATAACGATAGTACATCAAATCAGGACACGTGATGATAAAATTTATCCGGTAACTGCAACACAATTCTAATTTCAAATTGAATAACATTGTAAACTCAAGACTGACCAGACGCAGATATTGCGTTCAGAAGGTCATCCAATCAAACACGGAAGGTGATTGCTCAAGTTTTACTTCTAACCTTTTAAGACCATCAACAAAATGGTCTTCTAAAATGTTTGTGGCGACATGTTTGGTATATTTATACCATACTCAGGCCAACCTTTGTATGTTATGCCATCTATGAGGTCAGAATAGAATTAGATGTGCCAACATAAAAAAGAAAAACTGTTAGATGTGGTGTCGTAAGACCTTTTCTACCCCAGCATATTTAATTATATTTTATCCCAAAGTTGACTTGAGGATAGTACAATCATAACGAAACATGCCGCGAAATAAAGGAAAATAAACATTTTATAACAACGAGTGTGTTGAAGGTCTTAATTATTACGTAAAACCAAATCACACACTGGAATGGTTACGTACAATTGTTCTTGGAGGACCTTGCTGAGGTCGTCGTGCGCTTAGGATACCCCAGGCAACTACGCTCTAAGCCGATCATTAAAAACGCGGTTACCTAGTCTGCAAGACCTTGCCCCCCACCACTTCACACCAAAATGGCCGGGCACGGCCTAAATTCCCCGCGGCTACGAAACGCCATCTGATAAGTCTTGGTCCATTCTCTTCAATATTCCTTCAAACCTAAACCTCATTAATCCGACAGCAAAAAGACACGCCCATAAACATTACTGTACTTGTCAATAAATGTTAAGAAATAACTGTTAAGGCCCTTTAAAAGTATAAGAATCTGTTGATTCCAGTGTTAGGATAGTTGGCACACAGCTATATATTTATCTGGTCCATTCGTATGAGCGGGACTCAAATAGAACAGATTCTGTTTCACGACTGTAGGTGAACGGCCTTCTCCTTCCGCGGAAAGGCGCTCTGTATAAATAGGACGGCATTTCCACGGATAACACACGTCTGCCGAGACGTTCCGCCATCCAGACTATTCTTGGGTTTTAAGGTTTTCCTCAGACTCTTTACGAAAATACGTAACAACATCACTAACATTTCTTCTTACAGGCCTGTATCATGTCGTCGATCTGCGTCCATGGCTTCAAAACGAATTAGAGCTTTTATTCGGATTGCAGTGACATCCTACTGGCTTAACACATTAGCAATCACCTCTCAATGCTTGTGTAATGTTTGCAATATGAAGAAATGCTTGTTACATACGTAACCAATGTTGCTACGGGCATTTTTTAAAATAGATATTATTAAAATGTCTACAGTTAACCATTCTAGTCAAAGGCTCGGGGTAGAATAATATTTTATTCCTATGAACTATTATTATGATTGCCAATAAAGTTTACAGAACATGGTAATTCTATAATGATTAATATTATATTACGCACAGAGGAGGTAAAGAGAAAATAGTGCGATATAACATAGTAAAAACACTTTCAAATAACCAAATTCAATACAGTAGAATGTAACCTTTTTATAACAAAGTCTGAAGAAAAAAAAACAATATCGATCACTAGCAAACATATCGACTCACAAAGGAAAATACTACGTGTGTGTACACGCAAACCTGGTAAATATTTTTTATCAAATGTTGGCTGCACATGTTATCCAAACCATAACCTTAAAACACAAGAAACATTTATCAAAGCACTAGTGGCATCCGTTTCAATAAACTCATCAAAAATGTCAGAATGGTAATACAGATAAACTGTAAAATCGAAAGAGAAACTTTAGAAAATGTATTCTTTTGCACATAAAGCTTGAAAACCGCGTTATTTCAACACGCCATCTTTCACTTGTTTTGAGTACCAACATGACGAAAGCGCAACATTTAAAACCATGCATTTGTCGATAAAACAGGTGTGACATTTTACCCACCTATGTTATCTCAGGCTTGTCTTCCTTAATATCACGTATCGATCGACATGGTTAATTATCGAACTAAATAAAATTGTGGAATCCTATCTCTAGCCCCAAAAGAGTATAAAAACATACTGAGAGTGTTTGAGAACAGACACAAAGCAGAATTTATCGACAGGTAGCTGGAGATGACAAGTAATGAGAGCAAACGAAACGAAAGTAATAATTATTTAATTTATCCAGTACGCACAGATATTATCTCAAAATAGTTTAGTCTACCTTACACAATGATAAAACCGCAAACACTTAATAGAACTCGGACAAGCTTCAAACACATCACATAAATGATTAATAACGACTGGCCGTAGCCTATTTTATCTGATGGTGGAAAAGTGAAAACGTTCTCAGTGCAGGGCAACACGATGAGCTACAAATAATTGGACAGCTATTTGTAAACAACAAACAATTTATCACTAACCGAACACTTATAAAAAAAACAGGCCAATCCTCTAAGAGTCAGTTGGTCGATTTTGGTTTTTGCATTACAATCAGCGGTCAAGGTACAGGCATGGCCAATATTTAGGGAACTCACATTAATTTCAATGGCTCGCCAGTATTTTAAAGTTTTTATTAACCCTTTGAAGCCGAAGATCGTCTAAATATTATTTATGAATTCAGTCCGTACCGCGAAGAAAACACTACACCTCACCATTACGAAAATCAGCTGGTTAACCCTTTGAAGCCGAAGCTCGTCTTCATAATATTTACGAATCCAGACCGTACCGCGAAGAAAACACTTCACTTAACCATTAGAAGTCGAATCAGGCGGTACCACATAAGATTTAACAAAAGAACATCCCGGTCAAAGCCTTAATACACTTTTGGCCTTCAATTTGACGTCTCTTCCAGCTATAATCAAGTGAGATTTGAGTCTTCTGGGTTGTTAATAGTGCATTATGGTAGAAGTTCATCAACGTTTCGGAGGTCCTTGCTGCCTCCGTCATCAGTGTCACATTTCACAGACATTCAAAAGAATACAGACGGGGGAATCCAGTCTCATTACATACAGGAGACATTTAGCATCGGGGGTTTGATTAACCACCAAGAAGTCGAGGTCTTCGGCGATTCCTTTCGGTAAATTCTAGCTTACCACAGCCTAGACCAACGCAGTTCCAGAATCACCGTCAAATGAATTGAAAACACGCGCATTAAAATATGAAAGAATATCATAATCTGTTCTTTTAACTCAAGGCAACAAATTTATTACCAGTTCTAGCGACATTTTAAAACCGTCTCAGATGCAAGCAAACATCGCGCCACAATCCGGAGAGAGCGAGAGAGAGAGAGAGAGAGAGAGAGAGAGAGAGAGAGAGAGGTCTTCTGAACTGTGAATAAATTTGCAAGGTTGTTTCCAACAGCCGGGGGACTAAGAGGGCGTGCTGAGAGCTGTTTGTTACACAGCCATGACAGATCGGTTCCACCGTGATCATGGGATACATCGATCTCTTTTTCCGATTGATTTATCGGGGGACGATATCTACGATAATTATTCGCTGGAGAGTTTAAAAGGCGGGGTACTGGACTCTAAATCCTAGGCTTCCCCGGCAGGAGCCGAGGTAGCACAGCGAGACAGCGAGACACACCCCCCAAACTCCACTCTAACCTCCACCCCACAGCAACAAGGTAGCCTTCATTTCATTCTGCTCTCTGAATTACCTTCTCCAACACGGCACACATGAGAGTCTTGGTTCCACTGGTGACTTCAACGAGTGTTTCAGAATCTTTGACTGCTTTTACCACAAAACTTATTGGCATCAGACTTTGAATTTAGGCCCGCTCTTCAACACCAAGACAGAATAAATTGTCTGTCACCATGGAGGAATTATTGTCCACGAGATTTAAGTAAATACGTGGGATGTATATGGCCTGGGAGGTCACATGCTCCATTACTAACAGACCTAAAAACATAATATCTGTTCTGACTTGATGTAAACTTTACGAGTAATACTTTATGAGATGATAATGTTGCGTCGTATTGTGTTGAATATATACTTGTTCAATTTTTATCAGTCTAATCACAATAAAATATTATTATTAAATATTAAAATATTATTACAATTAACATTTAAATATTTAAAATATATTAAAATTATGCTCTCTATCGAAATGTTCGATTTACATTAGAGCATCATCTTTTACACTACATGTTTCAGTTCTAAATGATACTTTATAACACTAGAACTATTATAAATTAATAACAAAAACAAATGAATAACGATACTAAAAACAGCGGAGCATCGTAAATCAACAAACACGTGTGATAAAAATCTTTGCACCAAAAACCAATGTACTCCATTCAAGAACAGGGAGATTATGAATCATCATCATCATCATCATCATCATTTGCTACCAGGCCGTACACGTGACAGATAATGACTTAGTTCTATCGGACAGTGCACAGTCTGAGTATGTTAAATTCTGAATGGTGATAAGGAGATTATCTGTACCCAAGAAGAACGAAGCAAAACATCGGAAAATGCTATTGGTCTAATCAAATCAAGGAGGAATATATGTGTGTCACGGGAAAGATTAGAATTACACAAAAATTTAGTCAAAAAATATCAGAACGCTTGGGAGACACAATAATACACGAAAGATTAATATTTAAACACGTCTTACAGAAATGGGATATGACAGGAAGTTGTGGACAGGATCCATCTTGCCAGGGATACAAACCAGTGGCGGTGTCTTGTAAAAAGTGTAATAAATCTTCGGGTTATATATAAGACGAGGAATTTCGTTTAGCTGAGCGACTGTTAGCTTGTCGAGTAGAAGTCTCCTCCATGCAGTTTGTCGTATGATGAGCTTTCGCGAGTCTAATTTAATCAATGACGAATAAAACATTGTAATTACTCTAGACGCCCGGATTATCCTGTTTAGATTTTATTCTGAAATAGGGAACCTTTAGGTGTTTCACAGGATTCCTTGGGCAGGGTATCGACCCCTGACAAAAATAGTATCAACTCTTTCGCACGTTTCGATTGTTTGAGCCAACATCCAACGCGCTCTGTAAATATGCTAAGTATTACGTAATTAAATTCACCACAACAAACGTATAATCGACCTCAAAAGAAAAATTCGATCTCGAAGAAAGCTAAGTCCAGTTAGGACGGTAACTAGTAAAATGGTATGGACATTTAATTTTCTCAATTTTGAGGATTTACGTACTTTTCTACTGAGGGCGACGACACGAACCCAAAATTTAGTCTTGCAGATTAATATGTTTACATCTGACTTATTTTTGTTAGCGAGTTTATTTTTCATTTCCGTTCTTTTTCCACGCATCCCTCCATTTTGAAATATTCCGTCCGTGAACCAAAATTCTGTTCTCTTTTAATCACTGTTTCCACATCATTACAACAGCCGTTAATGTTAATTCTTCCTTCTTGCATTCTATACGACTACTCTTTTATTACATATTCTTCGATACATTCTTTATGCTATGTACTTTATCCACGAGTTACAATTATAAACTCTGACAGATATAATACGCGAACGTGATATCCTAAGGCCGTGGGCAGACACAGCGAGACATATAACTCCAAACCTAAAAAGGTCCACATCTTTTATTAAAGAACAGATGGATTACAGACGATTAAATACAGAATTTATAATATTACAGTTATTAAAATATTTAATTATTAATAGAATACGTATTATTAATGTTTAGTGACTTACTATAAACAATACGAACAACAAACCTTAAACGAATAGACGTATCATAAAAAATAAACGAAACATTGTCAATTATTTCGTGTTTTATTAAAGATATTTCTTTCGTTGTAATTATACTTATCGCCCACATAATCGGCGGTTTAGAAACCCAACTGTGAATTTAATTAACCGTTCGCCTGATCCGGACCCCCGCTCATTTTAAGAAAATCATTTCAACACGATTCATTATCTCGAAGCAACACGCATTGGATGCACTCGGATCATCGCCGGTGTGGATTTCTGTGGATTGTGGTAGAGCAGGTAAGTCGGCGGTGGTGGATACTGGCAAGACGCTTTGTCTCTCTTTGGCTTTCACAGACAATTAGGTTCATAAACCAGAGGACCAGGAAATGTGCCAACGGGTCATTAAATGGTGGAATCCGTAAACGGAATAAAGAAAACTGAGAGATTGAAAGAAGAAGAAGAAGAAGAATAACAGAATGGCGTTCTAAGAAAATGAGCGCTAGACCCCGAATTTGTAACAGCAAAACGTTAAACGCCTTAAATTGCACGTCACAGATAAAAAAGATAACTGAGAAGTTTTGGAATTTATAAAAAAAGCGAATATGAAACTACAGCGACAAATTAAAATCTATTTCCCCATCTCCGTCACTCACGCGATTATTAATCATCAATTTAATAAGGAATCAATCTATGAAAATGTACGGGGAATGGAGGTATGGCTCCACGAGTTCTTAATCCCAGCAAATATATGGATGAGAATGGACGCAAGACCTAGACTACATAGGGGAAGACGGGGGAACGTCGACAATGCAGCTCACACACTTTTCTCAGATACACATTTTTCAAGGTAAAAAAATAAGCCTTTTACTTCTTAATAAAACATTTTATTAGCTCACTTCAGTGTTTATATTAGCGACATCCATTGCCCCCCACGGGTGTGGAATGTTGATCAAAGAAGCTCCTTCACAAATATTTGAACTTAGAGCTTATTGAACATCTTTCCATCTTACATTCAGTCAAGTTTCTTCTGTATCTACTGGCATATCGACCTCCTCACTAGAATCTAATGAGGTCTTTACTTTTCATTAGGGCAAAAACATATTTTCGCCCGTCACAGATCGTAAGAACATTCGAAACACCAAGTCAACTACCAGCAAGTGAGACTGTACTCGTATTTAGAACCGTCTTGCTCAATCAGCTTTACGCACTGCACCAATATAAAGCCGTGGCCGATTCTTTCGGTGGACATCAATATCCAGTGACGTCACATTTTATTATTTTTTTTATTTAGTGTTCTGTCTGACGACAGGTACGTATGAACAGGATCCTTCCCTCCTTTTCTCGGCCTGGGACCTGTTCATATACGTTTTGGCAGATGATCCAGAAGTGGTTTGCCCTTGCCTTCTTCTGTGTGTGAATGGAGTAATTGTTGGGATGCCACGGAGGAAAACTCCGTGTTGCCTAGACCACGGCCTTGCCCAACACAAGTTATAAATTCGGGCACGTTTTAAAATATTTTTGTGATTCCAAACGCATTTCAACTTCATACTTCATGAGAATGCCCTTCAGACTTAATTCCCTTTTATATAAATTTTCAACTTTTCTTATAAGTTTTGTTTTATCTTGCATTTTTCTTAAGTAACCGCCATTTCCCCACTCTCCCTTAAACAATTTATTTTGAGGAATAAAATATAATGTGATAATTAGGATAAAACTGAGACATTTTATCAAATATACTGCGTGAACAGCCAACCTACAGGTTTCTTATACAGTACTAAATCTAAGCAGATTGAGAATTAGTCCAAATATGAAAACTATGCGCGCTCACAAAATATCCCTATAGATAATAATAATAAGGGGAAGTCAACTCATAATACATTAATTTCACAGAAATGACCACACAAGCGTATTTTATCTGGGTGTGTTGTTGAGAGGTTTCGGGTGGACATGGTCCCTGTTTGGCCACCCACCGTTCGGCGTACAGTTCACATTCGCAGGCTCGTTCAGAGAGGATGACTGCGAATTTATTATGGCGACATGCGACTCCACCCCAAGATCTATTTAGCTCCCAGAAGTCTTGGGTTCCCCGTACTCGGCGCCACGAGGCCTGTGGCTGTAACCCCCCAAAAACACAACACAATTCATACGATTCATACATTTTGCATAAAGAAAACTACACTGAGATATTTACGACCAAGCGTGTTTGCTCCGTGGTTGTCACATTTTGCACTTGAAATGTGCCCCGATCGATTTAGGGGTTCACAATTTCACTTTAGTCTTTACAAGTGTTTCAGGAATATAATTCAAGATACATGGAGTTTATTGTCCTTTGGTTTTCGAGGATGAAATTCAATGTGCGACATCGACATTTGCGGATGAACCACGACAGATATTGAAAAATATATTTTGGCAAATATGCACTCGTCACCTTCAGTGTAAATATTCAACGTATGAGCGTTTTTAAGTAGGCAGTAGGTGCCGAGTTGAATTTGGAAAAAAAAACGTCTAATTATTATACATAAATTCATCCTGAAGACAGAAACTTTAATGTTTGCCGAAACGTTGGGTAATTCTCAGCATTCTAATAGGCTCATCCCCGAAAGCCAAAGTAACAACCATAGGCAGTTAATTCAGACGTAGCCGATATAAAGTCTCAATTTTTATGGAACCCAAAATTTCATTCGTCTAAGACCGCGGCCTTGTGGGACATTTTGTAACACGCTAACATTTTTAAGGGAACTGGCGGTAAGCCACACATCCGATGTATTCGTATGTAATTAAATTTTGTCATACTAAGGTGCATTTTCAAAAGAATTACAAACACTACATTACATACAGTAACTGTTCTGAAAACAAATGCTCAAATTGTCGTCCTTGTACTACACAGGGCGCTACGCCCCTCATTCAAAGAAATAGCTCGAACACTAAAAAATCCAGGTCTCCTAGGTATTAAATCGTATCAGTCCGTAGTTCCGCCACATCACTAAATGAATCAGCAAACACAAACACTTTTAAGATGGCCTCATATACACAAATCCATAAGTTTTAAGTCAGGTTATCTTGAGGGCCATAACTCTAAAACAAAACTTCTACGGACCCATGCTTACACCGACATTTGTTGTTTCTTTCGTACCCAGAACGTGATCCTAAAGTTATAATTCACGTTTCTTAAACACCCTGTATGTGTATGAATTAGCAGTCGAGTTGTTTCTAAGTTCACGAATCGAGCTTTAAGAAATTTTGGTGCTACAAAGAATCAATCCAATCAGCAATCTACATGCACCGGCGTGTGACAGGGATTCTTAGCACATACGCAAGGTGAGAGTCGGTTTTCCCATACAAAAGAAACATTATTATTCATTGCTGCCAATGTTTATGTACTGCTCCCAGCATTAACAATTTGCAGACATAGAACCTAGCCCATGACAGCCGTCTGCAGCGAGATCTGAAATGGAATATCAATCGCGTAACAACAAACAGCTCGTACGAGTCTGGGACTGTACGTTCATGTGCGCAGAGTCTTGGGACCACTCGACGCCAAGGTCGCGCGTTCAAATCCCGGACGCGGCATGCGTTGTTGTCCTGTCCTACAGAATGTGTGACACGATGCACTAAAATCCACACCGTTACTACTCTCGACTAGGAAACAAGCCTATACAGTGTACAAATGCCGTGGTCCGTCAAGGTTATTTCACGAAATACCAAATACAAACAGAACATTTCGATAGAGAGCATCATTTTAATATATTTTAAATATTTAAATGTTAATTGTAATAATATTTTAATATTTAATAATAATATTTTATTGTGATTAGACTGATAAAAATTGAACAAGTACAAACAGAGGAGTTAAGCTATCGTAAACTCTAAATGATATGCAGCAATGTACAGACAATTGACTAACAGACAGAACCCTACTGAGCAGTCAAAATCATTAATACAGTTAATCCGAATTAGACACAGCTAACCTTCCGCCTGGATTGTACCCGGAACTCACAAATATCACAAGACACACAAGGCACGTAATCCTCATTGGTAGTAAGGATATGCACATTACGTACTGTACCAACATTATAACACATCACGACAGGAAGAATTGTACCTGATCCAGTTTCAGAGCCTTGGTCTCAAACTTCTACGTTTGTCCTGGACAGGAAATCTGGCGATTTAAATTCCAAGCATACAACAGCAGGAAAACTTAATCATGATGTATCTGGTACTCACAGCAGCACGTCTTCAAAGCCAGATCGCGAACACGGGTGGACAAAACAGCACACTTGCCATTAAAGCCTACAAACACGTCAATGGAAGATTACTCTCGCCGTCAGCGTATTCGCATCTCCAACGTTTTATTTGGGACCTTTTCATATACGTTCTTGGCAGATGATCCAGGAGTGGTTTGCCATTGCCTTCTTCTGTGTGTGAATGGGGTAATTGTTGGGATGCCACGGAGAAACCGGGGAAGCCCCCGTAGGAAAACTCCGTGTTGCCTAGACCACGGTCTTGCCCAACACAAGTTATAAATTCGGGCACCGCCGGGAATCTAACCCGAGACCCCAGGATTACAAGGCCAGTGTTCTAACCGCTAGACCACCTCATCTTATTATTTTTTAGTGTTCTGTCTGACGACAGGTCCATATGAACAGGATCCTTCCATCCTTTTCTCGGACTGGGACCTGTTCATATACGTTCTTGGCAGATGATCCAGAAGTGGTTTGCCATTGCCTTCTTCTGTGTGTGAATGGATGCCACGGAGAAACCGGGGAAGCCCCCGGAGGAAAACTCCGTGTTGCCTAGACCACGGCCTTGCCCAACACAAGTTATAAATTCGGGCACCGCCGGGAATCGAACCCGAGACCCCAGGATTACAAGGCCAGCGTTCTAACCGCTAGACCACCGCATCGAATTGTTATTTGGGTCCAAAGTGTTTTTGGAACATTCATCAAAACATATTGCCCCTCTGAACCCAAAACGAGATAAAGTTATATAATTAAAACAAG
>NW_019059879.1:23073-50124 GCF_000696155.1 Zootermopsis nevadensis | reverse complement strand
TGCTAGAAGTTTACCGACGTTTCAGACAGTACGATCTGCCAAAAGTGTGAACTCATGTTGGCCCCACAGACACGCAGAACCGACGCTGACTGCTGCAGGCAGTAAGGACGGATGTAACAGATTAACCTACCCCACGCATCTGACACGCGGATGGTATGGGAGGTTTGGGGGTGGCTGTCTGTACTGAGCACGATGCAGTTACGGAATGATCTATTTGTTTATATATTTAACGACGCTGTCAGTACCTAAGACTAAGAAGATGATTGGATATGAAATGAATCCGTCGTGACGTAATTTATAGTGGTGTCCCGGAATTTACCTGGAGATACTGAGGAAAACTGCGAGGGACTTCACGAAATAGCATTGTTGGCCATAGGACTACGATGTTAATGAAGAATGAAGTTAAATCTGAAGGTAAATATCATTACGTGCCTGGCAGTTATCTGACATGGAGGTAAAACTCCCATGATTCATTAACATTCTCGTCGCCTATTCCGCAGAAGTAGTTGACAGAGAGCTGGAGAGACTTCATCTGTAAAATTTTAGATTCTCAGGGTGGCAAATACGAAAATGTCAGCTTTAAGGAATACAGAGTCGAACAGACTCGTAGAAATTTAAGGATGACTTATCGTCCTGACGATAGAGGCAGCACGCACCTCTGAAACATCGGTCCACTTCTATGAAACAACAAGGCGCAATATTCCCAAAAACCCGGTTCCATAAAAGGTAGATAATTTCTTCAGAAGCCGAGCGTACAATTTTGGCTTTCTCAAGAAGGACTCAACAACACGGAGTTAGTTCGTTAATTATAAGAAATCTTTAAACATGTTTCAAAGGGATCATACACAAGCAAAGTGAGAACAGCCTACTAGTACCAGTTTAACAGGTTCCTTACGTAATGCAGGGCAGATATTTAAAAATAAAGTTACAAAACGTCGCGGCTGATTGGTTAAACCTCCTGCTTCGTATACTGGAAGCTCCTGTTCAAATCCTTGACCCAAAGACCGGATTTTCTAAGGTTTCCGAGAAATTTATCAGTCCTTTTTGGCATATTCCAGGGGAGTACATTGAATTAGACCACGGCAGTTTAATTGCATCTCCTTTCCAATTCACTGTTCAAGAATCCTTCGATTTTATATTGTATGTGCGACTCATATCGTTACATATATATCACGAATAGATAATAAAAACTTTATATTATCGTTGTATTAATTTGGTTCTAATTCGTAAATACGGACTTAATATGAAGTTGAATAAATTCGCCAACAATTCAAGCTGGACCAAAAATCTTCTCGAATAAATCAGTTACTACAGCGTGGTATTACATAAAGTGCGAACTTTTATGCTTTATAGCAAAAAAATCGTCTTATGAATTGTATGATTTGATACGAATTAATTTTTTCCCACTGATGATGGCCTCTTGAGGTCGAAACGCGTTTAGCACCAAGCGTATTTTGAAAGTGTGAACAGTTTTTGTTTGTATTTTTTTTATTATTTAGTGTTCTGTCTGACGACAGGTCCATATGAACAGGATCCTTCCATCCTTTTCTCGGGCTGGGACCTGTTCATATACGTTCTTGGCAGATGATCCAGAAGTGGTTTGCCATTGCCTTCTTCTGTGTGTGAATGGAGTAATTGTTGGGATGCCACGGAGGAAAACTCCGGGCTGCCTAGACCACGGCCTTGCCCACCACAAGTTATAAATTCGGGCACCGCCGGGAATCGAACCCGAGACCCCCAGGATTACAAGGCCAGCGTTCTAACCGCTAGACCACCGTGGCTGATCTTTTGTTTGTATGCATGATTATAAATATTTTTCCAAGTACATTTCCTCTTGAACTCTACCTTCCTTATAATATGTGATGTCCCTATTATAGTCTTTTTTGTGTAAGAATCTATTAAACGATTTCCTGGAGTCTTAGCCCTTTAATTGTTATTTTATTAATACCTGGTGTAACGTAAAGCTGTAAGAAAGTATCATCTTTTGTTACATCCAATTTTTAATGACACGTGAATATGAATACACTTTAATTAGACTAAAATCCTTAATACTCTATGGAGGAGACGCCTTGATGTTCAATCTTTTATAGACAAAATTTGGTGTTGGTCCATTTAGGAAACTAACACTTCGCATGCCCACTAGGTCAATCAGAATCTACTCTACTTTTACTATTCGTCGTAACTTCAAGGTCAATTCTTTGGCCAGATGCGTTCTGCTGCCAACTGCAGCCTGTAATAGGAGCACTGACATCTTTAATAAAGATTCTATTATGCTTGAGGTTATCAGTCAGCTTTTTAACCAAAATATTTATATTTTCTTGTATATCCTTTTTTATTATTGCATTAATATTGTGTTTATATTTTAATACTTGCCTGTTATTATCTTTTCAAGCTGTTGTCAGCAACATTACTTAATAAATTGAACTGAATAATTATTCGCCTTTCGCTGAAGAAACACGTACAACTTACGTCATGCAATCGTTGTTCCGTTTCCTTCCACATCCTTTACAATTAATTATTCGCAATCATCTTGTCATTCGACGCTAAACAGTCTTAGCTACTGAAAAAGCGTCGATAAACAAACATTCCTGAGAAGGTAGCAACTTGACAAACTATTCCCTGCCTTTTGTGTAACCAAAGTTAATTTCCATTTTCGCTGTTAACCAATCACCGGCCGCCATCCTAAGCCCAAGCACGTCTTAATAACAGGCCGGACCGTCGAGGAAAGAAGCTACAGCAAGTGACATCTATTGACCGTTCATTTACACTAGCGAGACAGTCGCGAAGCGGGCACAAGGCGGTTATTCTGTGTCGGGCTCATTCCGCATTGCATCTTGAACGATAAGGACGAGATATACCAATTATTTTATACTATTATTAGAACTGTTTTTTTTTTTGAACCTACGAAAGTTAATATTTCTATTAACTCAACGTGCTTCATACTTCTAACATTATTTTATGACTTACAAATACACACTGCGAGAGAGGAAAAGACCGCGAATTTACAGCACACAAGGAGAGAAAACCCAGTCCTTTCTTGACCAAACAGGAAGTTAAATTATTACGTTTAAGCTGTGTAATTAGTGCGTGCGGGTTAAGGTTTCTGCCAGCGTCTTGTATTTGTTTGATTCAAAAAATTTGTCAGTGTATCGGAATGGCAATGACTGTGTCTAAAGTAAAACGTAAACTGGGATCGCTTCCTTAAACAGCGTTAATCAATCGATCTTTTAACGGTGAAGCGTTGTGTTTTCTCTGAGGTACGGACTGAAGGATTTATATAGACGACCTTCAGTTTCATGGGGGTAAAGATGTTTTCTGAAAACATTAGTATCGTCTTACAACCGCACGTGACCGGACATCTGCTATCTTCCTTCAACATTTAGTGGCAATTTCGGTAACGTCACTGCTTTGTTCTAGGGGCTTCCCCGAGTCCAGAGGAATGACAGGCACTTTTTTTTGGATCTTCGAGTTTTTAAACAGCGTTAATCAATCGATCTTTTAACGGTGAAGCGTTGTGTTTTCTCTGAGGTACGGACTGAAGGATTTATATATACGACCTTCAGTTTCATGGGGATAAAGATGTTTTCTGAAAACATTAGTATCGTCTTACAACCGCACGTGACCGGACATCTGCTATCTTCCTTCAACATTTAGTGGCAATTTCGGTAACGTCACTGCTTTGTTCTCGGGGCTTCCCCGCGTCCAGAGAAATGACAGGCACTTTTTTTCGATCTTCGAGTTCCCCTGCACTTACTTGACACTGTGTTAAACGTAACAAATCTGTGTAGACCCCCAGAATTGTTTTTTCCTTCCGTCGAGAAAATTGTATACGAACACTGAGAGCTATGAAACAGAATAGAATAAAATAAAATAAAATAAAGGGAGAAAGCCACAATAATCTAAAACAGCCCATAGATTCATCTGAATGGTGCCACCGTTCTGTCGGGGTCAAAGGAGACGAGGAGGCAATAAATAAATCCCCTAGGCCGCATGAGAGGAAGCAAGTGCCAGCAGGGGACGGGGGAAGAAAAAGATTGTGGGATGGGGCGTGGGGGAATGGCGTTATATCTACTCTCAAAGAGAGGGAGGTGAGACGCAGAGAAACAGAGAATAAGAGAGACAAGAAGTGGTCACATGTATACGAAGAGGCCGAGTCTCACAACTGCACGTCTTTCGAGAGCTACTGTAAGCGGTTTCTTCTTTAAGTGGCGACAATGGAATCGTTGTTTAGAGGCTCCCAGATTTAGACCACTAAAAATTGACGCGGTAAATCTTTCAGCGTTTTAACGTTCAGAGGAGCGTTTTTTTATTTAAAAATCCTAACATACCAATCCCTCGATTTATGAACGTAGTTCGATGAAAACTGCTCTTAAGGTGAAAAATTCGTAAATAGAAAAATAAAATTCACATTAATTTTAATGTAAAAAAAAAATTCTGTCTGGTTCCCAACTCCGAGGGAAATCAGCCAATATCTTTCCCACGTACGAATGTCAGAATACCAACGTACCAAAAAAAAACAAGAACAGTGTTACATTTTATGAGTTATTATTTGCTTAATCCTGCAAAATACTAATGAATTGTAAAATTAAAAGTTTAAATTCTGAAGCAGTTACTGTAATAACAGCATAAACATCAGAACGTTAATCAGCGAACGTAAAATAATCATAAAAACAAATAATAAAAAAATAACTAATTCTTCGTTTTATTGAAAATGACGTTCGTAGATCGAAAAATTGGTACGAATTTACAAGATCAGAAACACAGACACATTGAACCTAACCTCTACACTTGAGGGCTTTGTTTTCTGGGGCAGACTCCAATTGTAGAGGACAGAGAAAATTACACATCGAAGAGCTTCGTAATTAAGAAGGTGGTCAGATAAACGAAAATAAAGTGGAATGGCCATGTAGCATGCATCCGCCATATTACAAATGAATATTTAATTTTTTATCGAAAAAATATAAGGGAATGGACCACTTTGAATACCTAAGCACTGTTAAGAGGATAATATTAAAACGAAGAAACAGGACTGGATTCATCTTTGATGAGAACAGTGAAGTGTGAACACCTTCGGGTTTCATACAAGACGAGAAATCTCCTGACTAGATCACCAACTACTAGCTTCTGAAGGACGAATCTGCTGTACGCAGTTAGACGACTTCCATTCTCGATATCTAGGGGCAATTTTAGTTCGGGTTAATTTTCGTTTGGGTTACAAAGTAATTACTTCCATAAGTTACTTAAGGTCGCTTTATCAACTTCAGATATCAGCGAACGATAACGAGTATGGAGAAATAAATGTATTAAAACATTATTGGTTTAACTGCCGTCAGAACAAACTGCGAGTAATTAATACGAAATGGCGGTGGCGTGTTCTTGAGACACAATCCAGAGATGGCCTTGGCAATTGAATAAAACTGAGAAAATACTGACAGTGTGTGGCAGCGAGTTTTCTTAAGCCAGCGGTTCTCAACAAGAGTGCCGCGAGGCTATGAATAGTACAATTATTACATAGAAATTAAATTCACAGATTAATAAATAAAATAATTGTTAATAAGTCATTAATTAAATCATAATAATAAAAACAACTTATATTTGAGAGTTACAACAATATCTAAGAATATACCTCACCCAACTCCTTGGAACAAATTAATTCGCACGGACTCCGTTTGTTGACGGAGTCTGCCCCGAAAAAGCAAACACAACGTCACTCAGATATTTCGCAAGTTGCGTTGAGTGTAGCGTACTTTATTGTAAAGAATTCCCGTTTTAAAAAACGAATTATTAGAAGAAGTGTCCCTGAAACAGATGTACTTGTTACATGGAGACGTAAAAGTAATATTAATCAATAACACATTATTATTTTTTTCCTTTTTTATATTATATAACACTTTAATAAATGAACAGTTGAACTGAGGAAATTATTGTATTTAAATATTTCCTTTTTGTCCATATTTCGGTTATTTCATTTTGTAAGTTTTTTCTGGATTTTATTGTTTTTATTTAGTATTAATATTTTATTTTGCAGGTTATCTATGTATTGTTTTACAATTTAATTCAATTATTATATTACTTAGGCATATCATTTAGCCCATTTACATGTGAATTATTATTCAATAAATTAATTAAATTATATCATTATTAATACGGTACATTTATATATTTAATTTATTTGTTTCTTTGTTTTTGTATTTGTAATGTTTTACTTTTAATATTATCATATTTTATCATGTACTGTTGTCAGTGCTTGGCTGTTATTGGCCTTATTTCACTGTTGTCTAGCACTTAAATAAATTAATTGAATTACTATTATTAATATTATTAAGAGAGGACGAAAAAGTATGCAGTGCTCCATTCACGATATAAATACATGGGGAGGAGGGGGAGATGGGGGGAGGGAGTCTACAGCGGCACGTGTTTCGTCGTCGTCGTCATCATAATCAATGTGAGCACCACCGGGAATTGAACCCGAGACCCCAGGATTACAAGGCTAGTGTTCTGACCACTAGACCACCGTGGCGCGTAATTAATTAAAGCATAATAATAATAATAATAAAACTTATATTTGAAAGTGGAAGCAGAAATCAGCAACAATTGAGTTACAACAATATCTAAGAAGATACCTCAGCCCACTCCTTGGAACAAATTAATTCGCACGGACTCCGTTTGTTGACGGAGTCTGCCCCGAAAAAGCAAACACAACGTCACTCAGATATTTCGCAAGTTGCGTTGAGTGTAGCGTACTTTATTGTAAAGAATTCCCGTTTTAAAAAACGAATTATTAGAAGAAGTGTCCCTGAAACAGATGTACTTGTTACATGGAGACGTAAAAGTAATATTAATCAATAACACATTATTATTTTTTTCCTTTTTTATATTATATAACACTTTAATAAATGAACAGTTGAACTGAGGAAATTATTGTATTTAAATATTTCCTTTTTGTCCATATTTCGGTTATTTCATTTTGTAAGTTTTTTCTGGATTTTATTGTTTTTATTTAGTATTAATATTTTATTTTGCAGGTTATCTATGTATTGTTTTACAATTTAATTCAATTATTATATTACTTAGGCATATCATTTAGCCCATTTACATGTGAATTATTATTCAATAAATTAATTAAATTATATCATTATTAATACGGTACATTTATATATTTAATTTATTTGTTTCTTTGTTTTTGTATTTGTAATGTTTTACTTTTAATATTATCATATTTTATCCTCTACTGTTGTCAGTGCTTGGCTGTTATTGGCCTTATTTCACTGTTGTCTAGCACTTAAATAAATTAATTGAATTACTATTATTAATATTATTAAGAGAGGACGAAAAAGTATGCAGTGCTCCATTCACGATATAAATACATGGGGAGGAGGGGGAGATGGGGGGAGGGAGTCTACAGCGGCACGTGTTTCGTCGTCGTCGTCATCATAATCAGAGCAGCTCTGATTGTGAGTTGAGAGTCGCGTCTACGAATATAGTTTCGCGTCTTTGCACCCCAATCACGTGGTGGTGAGTTCAAAGCATCGAGAACAAACACTTCGAAAAAGGGAAAAAATAAGACGAAACGTAAATCCAGCAAGAGAGAATAATGAACGGTCATAAAAGTATCTTCAGGTCCATTAAGCGGTGTGAATACAGCCCGTAAAAATTAATCTACAAAAAACATACGTCTCTAAAATATGATGGGTTCAACAGTACAAGTGCGTCCACATTTTGAGTTTCCAAAAAAATGAAAATAAAAACAAATGAAAATTAACTATTCTCTTGTGATAATGGTTGGTTCGTTGTGGCCTACCAAACATCATATTTTACTATACTTAACCATAAACCTCCGAAAATACGGAAATTTATACACATCTTTGCATCTTCTAGATTCCAGTAACTCAGCTGAACACTGTACTTACGTACACATCACAAAGGCAACGTAATACGTTAAGGTTAAATCCACAATACAAATACCCACACAATTTCGTAAACCTATATTTTTGTAACCCCTATCCATAAACGTCTCCTGTTAAGGTTGGCTCTGGGGCCCACCCAACCCCTTAACCAATGGGTACCGGGGTCCTTTCCCGGGGGTAAAACCACTCACCCCATCTAGTGCCGAGGTTAAGAATGAGTAGGAGCTATATGGCCTCTCCCCCCAAGCGCCTATATGGCGTATAGTGGGATAACTTTACTATTTTTTTTACTTTTATATATAATTTAAAATTAAACTATAAAATTTCGCTTCTGATCTTCACTTTTACGTCTGTAAAGTTTACATCTCGTTTTAAGTTCTCCGTCAAGACTGTTAAGAGCTTCTTTATTGAAATCGATAATTATTTCGCATAAAATTGCTTTATTATGCAGTATGTGGAATGAGTTACAAACAGGGTGTATCCAGACGTCTCATTAATTAGCGATGCATTGCTTACAAGATGTTCTAGAATAGATGCCATGTTGCTGCTTAAATATGCATGATTCAAATCCCCGTTCATAACAACAAACCTATAAACTTTACTCATTCGGCTGTATTAAGAGCCCTCAGGCTTTCAAAACCCAGGACCACACTCGCCCTTTCTTATAATTTCAACAACGACATGTAGAAACTTCTTTTGTATTTTACTAAAAACAAATAAAAACAACAAACGATTCAATTATTCCCTATATTAAATCTCTTATTTTTATTTGTTCACTTTTGAAACAGAACTTACACATTTATTTTCATTTATCAACTGCTCAATTAATTTAGCTTATTAATCCTCGTGTTATTTATTCTCTTCCTCAATCCTTCGTCATTTTATACATGTTCAATTCCGTTTGTATAACTGCCATCATCAGGACTATAATCACTCTGATGATAGAGGCAGCAAGGACCTCTGAAACTCTCGTAAACTTCTACCAGACTACACGAAATTCTTCCCAGAAGACAGAAGCCTTCTAGGGCAAAGGAAAACGAGAGGACGTTGGATATACCGAAAGCTGTAATGCGAAATTATTGTCAAGGTCACTACGACGTGCCTCAAGGCTCGAGTAACAGAAACTATTCCTTGAGGTAGGTTTCAAAGCCATGAACTTGTACATGATCACCGATACAAAAAGAGCGACGTGTTTTGTCTTGTGTTCATCGATACGAACGATACATGAACCAGGTCACAGTAGTACCAATTGCAGGGCCACAGAGAACAGTTAGTGTAGGCGTATGTGGGGTATTCAGATCCAAAATGGCTGAGGGTTCGCGAGAAAAGTTGGGCGGGGGACACAGAAAGGTTGAAATATATGCTCGTTTCTCTTGAAGGGTGGATAAAACTGGACACCCGCTCCATATAAAAACAAATAACGACTTACCTCAACCCGATGTTAACACGACTGAATGAATTAATTTCTTTAACTCTACACTTTTAAATATTTGCGATTTAATTACAAATCCGAATGTCAGTAATGCGTTTGGATACGTAGAGAAACGAGTAGTCGATACACACACGCCAGATTATAAATCGACTCTCTCTCATTCTTTCTCTAACAGATGAGATTTTAAGGGACATGTTTCGATTATATCTCGATCTGGTCACAAATTAACGCGGTAAACAGACAAACCGAACAAATATTGAGCAACCACTCAATATTTATTTCTATTGCGTAATAAATTTCAACCTTTTTTTTAATTTTATATATTGAGCAAACCTTCAATACAGACTCGATATAATCGATATTACTTCATAATAATACTGAAGACAGTGGCTGTCTTCCGCGTGTTAATTTATAAAATGTCTCTAATCCATAAAATACTAACTGTAATGCATTTATATGCGTGTATCTTAATTATGCAAATAGTAAGTTTTGAAATAAGTTAAAATTTCTCGATATTGGTCCGATATGTTACAACGCCATTTCGATATAAGAACCTACAAACTCAAAATACATTTGATTCGATCATATATCATATTCTCACGGCAACGATTATAAACATGGCTGTCTTCAGCGAAACACCAAACAGTCTAATTGATATTCACCGACGTTTCAGAGAACATTACTGCCTCCATCTTCAGGGTCAATATCATTATAATCCTGACGATAGAGGCAGTAAGCTCCTCCGAAACATCAACAATGAGACAATAATGCGATCTGTAATAATAGCTGGAAACGCAGGCACGCGCTCGGCGCCGCGACGCGGAGTGGCGTCAATGTGTCGGGGTCACGAGCGACGCTGTTAGAAAGAAAGAGACCAAGAGAGGGGAGGAACGGCATGGAAATCTCACCCCCTCCGCGTAGCCGCAACGCTGCAAACCCCCTCTGTTAGCAAAGAATTTCGACAAAAACAGTAAGCCTTGGTAACATGTTTTGTTAGTTCATGACGTAATCGAGCGGTCTTGTGGCATGGAAACGGTAAGACACCGCTCCCTGCGTCTGAGATTCAAATTGAACAGAAAAAAAAATTAAACCTGGCCTTTGTTTTGTCTCGACCGACTTCACAGCCAACGTCTTAAATATTTTAAACCCCAATTCCCCATCTGCTTCACCAATTAACAACACTTCCTTATTCGATTCTCACTGTAAACAGCGATTATTTCTTTAACCAGCGTTAACCATTCGATCTTTGTAATGGTGAAGTGTTGTGTTTACTTCGCGGTAGGGGCTGGATTCTTAAATATTACTTACACGAGCTTTGGCTTTGAAGAATTAATAAGATATTCGACTTTTTACTCATTCTGTCGAAGATTACTTCACATTCTCCAACACTAATCCATCCATAATCCAGTCTAGTCTTAAAATGTTTCAGAATAAATGTCAACGTTAACTCTATAATGAATTTTAAGTAACCGTGATCCAAAATTAGCAACTCCGTTCTTTTCCTTGATTATGGCTTAATACATAATTGCATATTCGATAGTTTAAATGGTGAAAGGATCAGATCCTTAACATGCACAAACTACTTCTACAGCCAAAAAAAAAAATGTCACATTCAATAATATACAAGGAAGGACTGGCTTCTCTCTCCGTGCGTTCTATCGCTTCACGGGCTTTACTCCCCCCCCACACCTGTATTCATAATAGCATCCAAGTTTTGAATTTTTGCTGCAGCCAATGTACTATGGTTACTTCAGTAACCATAGTAAGCCCACTGACTTTGAGTAAACCAATGGGAAAGGATAAAAAATTCAAAAATGTGTTTACATGACTGCTGTGAAGTTAATATTGAAGTCATTAATATAGAACGTAAGCTATAATCGAACACACATTTGCAACAACACGACTTTCAATACGATGAAGATGGCTGTCTTCTGGGATGTTGCACCATTGCAAACCTAATGATGGAAGCAGTAAGCTCTTCCAAAACATCAGGCATATTTTTCTTTAAACCTTTCATAGGAACATTTCCAACCTGAGAAAACTGCTGGAGGTGCCTTAGCAGACCTGAATCTCCAGCCAAGTTCCAGCTGGCACTCTGCTGCCTCATCTCATCTGTAGTCCATGGCCTTTCCCATGGTTTCACTGGATCCTTTGAATCCCCCTGAAACAGCACACACTGTCGGCATGGGACTCATGACATTATGGTGTCAAAATGAATAAAATGTGGAAAATGTATACTAAGATATTGTAGGTGCGTCATATTGTGATTTATTTAAATAGTATTAAAAATATATTAAAATTGGCCGTCAATCACAATATAAGATAATTAAAAGATTAAAATATCATTTTACGTTCCGTATCGAGTACTCGATTTACATGTGGAACATTTACGACATGTTTCGGCTATATATAGCCATCATCAGGTGTTATGTTATAAACTTTTTAACTTAATTACTGATTTTTACAGATTTTTAAAAATGTTCCACATGTAAATCGAGTACTCGATACGGAACGTAAAATGATATTTTAATCTTTTAATTATCTTATATTGTGATTGACGGCCAATTTTAATATATTTTTAATACAAATTTAACAGTTAGTTGCTTAATTGTAATGCACTAATAAAGTATTTATGAGGCGCACTTCATCTACGTGTGATATGTGCGAGATATCTCGAAAATTGATGACGATTACACGAGAGCCCACACTTGGACACAACCCTGTTCCATACACTTCACTCTTACACTAAACCTAATATTCATCCTAATCGTAATTTCCTTTCAGCCATAATCTAAGCTACAGGCAATGCATAAGCCAAGAATCCAGTTCAAATTAATAAAATTTAAACAGAATTTCCGACACCGTTGTTGAAATTTGTTATATATTTAACGATACTGTCAGTAGCTCATACTATACAGCGTAGTCTTCGACTTTAAAATCGAGAATAATAAAATTCTGTCAGGATAATGACAACCAGCCATCTGAATACGATCCAAGATCCAATTTTTTTTTTTTAATTTCTTATATAATGGATCAATTACTGCCACAAATCTTTAAAGCGTCATTAGAAATTTCTCTCTCGTTTTGAGTCGGTTGTCGGGTTTTTTAAACACGGAATAAGAAAAAACCTGTTGAAGAGGACCATGTTGGGATCCTGCCGTTAACGAAGCAATTCCATCTCGGCAGAAACATGAGAATAATAAATGCAAATTCCCTAGACAGCCTGTTTAAAAAAATAAATTTCTTGTTTACGTTTCGTTCAGCTGATATACCATATTTCATCGCCTAGCTAATTAAATACAAGCCTCATTTGCTTCAGAGACCTTACAGTTTACTAAAGAATCTTAGTTGACATCAGCAGCAGAATAACTAATTGGCTGTACCAGACCACCTGTCGAGAATTGTATCACATTGTCCATCCAAAACGTAACATCAACTAAGATAGCAAATGGTTACATCAATCTACTCTCTGACACGTCTCAGCGCGAGGGTAAGAACTCAACAATTCCTGGTTCTCCAAGCGACGTCAGGCCAGTTCGCATTTTGGCTGATTCATACAATATTTAAGTAAATAATAAAAATTTTCTACACCGTAATAGTTACCAGAGTACAGGCTAGACGATCGAGGTTTAATTTCCGGCACGAATAATGCCTTTCTCTTCGATTCCAGATCGGCTTATGAGCCTACCCAATGTTTACCAACAGCAAAGTGGCTGAGGGACAAGGATTTCGGCTTCATTCTAGTGTTCAAAATCTTTCCCGGTTGATTTTCATCTTGTACTTATCCGGAGTTTCTCCTTAAGCTGCACAGTCTGATTAAATTTCCACAAGCAACGTTTCTCGACGTTAGAAACGCTCTGGTAAAACATTTCACCCCATTATTCTGCAGATTTAAAAAATTTCCTGAACCACTTGCCTGTAGTTATGCATTTTACGGTCATCCACGAAGTCTTTCAACAATTTTTAATACTTACTACTCTGTATTCTCATTTACTTTTAGGATTTCATCAATATCACTGCCATCTACAAGTTCCTTTATCCTGATGACAGACGATGATCACTTATTTTACCTTTACGTCACTAATCCGTGGAACATTCTGTTTCAGATACCAAAAAAAAAAAAATTCTCCATTCCGGTTCGTTACCACGCTCAAACCAGATTTGTAGCCACTTAGCCTCATACCCAGTGAATAAACACCTAGGATATTTTTCCCAGGACTACGAAAACTGAGATCCACAGGGGCAACTTCACCTTTTACCAGAGACATGAACGAAATATTTATTATGTTATCACCAGTCAGGCCAAATTTATTTATACAAAAAGTTTAGTGATACTAGAATAAAAATTTGTTTCAGTAGCAGTTTATTTTTAATATCAATACTTGTATCATAATTTAGTTTTGTTCAATGACTTCTTTAATCACCTCCTCCTCAAAATGGAATTTCCAGAAATGGCTACAGACAAACCAAATTTTAATTTGTTCCTTGTAAACAACTTGCAAGATGCATAGACTTTTCATGTTAATTATAATACTAAAGTAACTAATTAGGTGAGTAGGTAAATAAATTTGTAGAAAGAGAAAAGAGTGAAATATTATGAAAATGACTCACATTGTGGCCTTGCCAGATGTACTGCAATAAGAGGACTCAGATATCCATCTACATTTTTGTAAGGATAATAGTAACCAGGAAATCCTTGATTAGGTATATAGCTGATAGGGCCTATGTTCTCTCTATCAGCTGGGCTCTCTCCTCTACAGCTTACCCATACCTGGTTCATCTATAACAACGAGGAATAACTTGTCAGTGTTTATATCTGGATATCCGTTTCAGAAGCCTAAATACCTCTCCTTCCTTTTGTTATAAAGATCACAACAATGAAGTTTTAGTTAATCTTGTTCAAATATAAAGCACTAACATTTTTGACACAAAATTTCACAATTTCCACATAGCCATAAACTATATTTACATATAAATCCTTGCCCTTTGAATATGCAAACATATGAAAAGATAGCATCAATAACCTGTCCTCAAGATCTTACATCATAATTAACCCGTGTAACTCCACCACTGCAGCAGCACAAAAAGAATCCAGCTCAAACCTTGCCATCCTTAAAAATTTGATTACCCTCATCTATTTTAGTATTTCCATACCTTCTTCTTCTTTATTAGGCCGTCTCCTTTACAGGAGGTTGGTGACATATTATGAACAGGATCCTTCCATCCTTTTCTCGGACTGGGACCTGTTCATATACGTTCTTGGCAGATGATCCAGAAGTGGTTTGCCATTGCCTTCTTCTGTGTGTGAATGGGATGCCACGGAGAAACCGGGGAAGCCCCCGGAGGAAAATTCCGTGTTGCCTAGACCACGGCTTTGCCCAACACAAGTTATAAATTCGGGCACCGCCTGGCATCGAACCCGAGACCCCAGGATTACAAGGCCAGCGTTCTAACCGCTAGACCACCGTGGCTTCTATGTACGAAATACAGAAAGGAAAGCCACGCGCAAGAGTCTCTGTGCTACAGAATCCACCACTGATGAAGGGGCGAGGTCAGCGGACAGACCCGGAAGCAGTGGCTTCCATGGAAGGAAGTCAGCTTCGAAAATTGTGAGATCAAGGGAGCTGAGTTTTGGGGCGTGGGTTAAGGGATGTGGAGCCCTCGTCCTAGGGAGATTGAAGGGCTTGGACGTGGTACATGTACGAACTAGGGAGGGTTAAGGAAGGCGGGGACACTCCGCGTCTACATGGGCAACCACAGTCTCTTAATTAATTAAACGTCGTTCGTTAACAGAGAGAGAAGGAAAGATACTACCCAAATAGCCTAATGAGACTTCAGTCGTGTCGACTACAATTTTAAGCACGCAGAAAATGCCAAGGTTCTCACCAATGCTTTCTCCTTCTCACCGCAAATCGCCATTTTCAAACGTGTCCATCTTTTATCTATATTTTAAACTTTTATTTCGAAGTCTCCGTCAAAATATCGGCATAGTTGTCTATCGTGACTTGAAGCTAAAATTGCTGTTGAGTGATTAATGATTTATACCACAGCGTACGACCAAAAGGCTCACCACTCTTAAAATAAACACAAGAAAAACTGTAAAATCCACGGCAGCTAAATTCAACCTGCATGATTACAACACGACACAAGTTACAAGGATCTCGCATCCTACAGCAACGGCGCCATTATTATACAGGGTGATTCAAAACTGTAGTACAGAACTTAAGGAGGTTGCTGGGGGAGAGATCATTTGGATCAGCAAACGTTTACAAAGTTCTCTTTTTCATACTCGCCACACCGAGTCACATTTCTACGCTGTCAACTTTTACAAAATGGAAGCAATTCGCTTTATCATGTTAACTGATTTCCTTGTTTGCAATGAAAGAAATAAAAAGCTAATTCTGCCCTTTGTAGCATTTTAATAGTCATTTCAGAGTACTTATTTTTGAGTAATTTACATGACAAACTTTAGCGGTCTCATAAATGCGAGCAACTGTCTCAATTTACACTAACTCTCATAACAATACAAAGCGACACCAACGTAAAACGTCGTCACTCAGAAACGGTGTCGAATATGAAGAAACGTCATTCACATTTCAAATAATCTCCCCGACATCTTCCATAAGCACTCAACTCAAATTTTAAATTATCCTGTATATAATGGATATTAAGATTAGTCCGTTTAACCAGGAGACTCACCAGCCCCATCGGAGAGTGGATGGATGGGTTGTTGCCCGTTTGAGTAAGTGAGTGAGTGAGTGTGTGAGTAAGCTAGGTTAGCTATCTGCCTCAAACCCACCCCCGCGATCCTCCACGATCCGGCTTACCTGTAACACAAGACCAAAAGTCACATCAGTGTCCCCTAAATTCTATTACCGCTTCATAAACAAATGTTAAAATTTCTGTAACACCCAGATTTTCAACAAACCACCTTTTACGAACATAGTCATATCACTGCTGTAAGTATGCGGTCCCAAGTAAGAAGATCACCCTGTAGATTTTGGTAATATAAATTTTATTAACCAGACTAATGATCGAAACTTGATCAAGCTTTTTCTGTCAGCTATCTTAAAATATCAAAACGTGTTATTATAAAATTAATCCTTGAGTTTAATGACATTATGAACCCCACATAATCACTGGATACATACAGAGCGACTTGACGGAAAATTTAACTTTCGGTTCTTAATGACAACCAAGTAATCGCTCACTTTAGGTGCCAAGGACGATTTCATGATCATAACACATGGTTTAATAAAAAAATCCTTGGATTCTTTGGAAGGAACAAAGTAGCACCTCGCCTGATTCTTCATTCTGTCTTCACTTTTCACAGAAATTAGACTGAGTAAAGCGATACCTCGCCCCCTCATCCCTTCAAAAGCCGTGAAGATTTACTACGCCATAAATGACAGCTACAGCACATTAAAATACTGCCACAAACATATTTTACCTTCAATCTGCTGTCGAGTTTACGCGCGGATATTCTAACTCAGCGCCCAATATACTTTCATGACGCGGCACCAGTTTGCACTGATAACACAGTCTCTCCGTTTAGAATTTCGACTGGAGAATGGATAAAATTTTCAACATTTTCCGCGATGCCTTCTTCAGGGACTTTCCTATATCTTGAGATTATTATCCTGCGCATTAAATTAAATGTAAGCCAATACACAAGTAAATCAACCTCAAATAAAGTAGAAAAAGAACTTCAAATATTCATATATAATCACAATTACCATGTACCAATATCTTTAAGATCGAAAACATTTAGTCCTCGACAGTAGATGGAGTTAAGTGACCAACTCTACCCTACAGCCGACTTAAATCGTGAAGATGAAACCCCAATTCCCCATTGGATAGGACACAACACACATCGTCAAAGAAATTTAATTTAAAATAAACATTTTTGTTTTTCATTATCATTCTTTAAATTACGTGAATTTAAATATTTCATTAAAAATTACAGTAGTAACGCAAATAGCAGGGATAACACGCCACTGCCATGAGCCTTATATGAAACAGTAGGTCCACTTTAATGTAGCCTTTTTGCTCAACTCCCTAGCGGAATCTCCCTGCATTAAGATTTGGTTGTTTGAAACTGCTGGTGTGTTTTCTCATACTCTCTGCCACATTCAAATGAATTATTATTTCAAACGGTTATGCATTTTTATAAAAAAAAAATGGGACATATTTCGTATTCGTTCTTCACTTGTGCTCAAAACATGGCCCGCTCTTATACTCTATGTTACACTCGAGAGAACACGGCGTCAAAAGAGAAAATAAACCATTCTAAAGTAAAACCAGAACAAAGTCAAAGTTCACTGCAGCTTCAGAGATGAATGTGATCACAAGACATCCCCCACATTCCTTCTAACTTACCCACAGCGAAAAAAACAGCGACAATTAATCAATATTACAACATAAGTACGTACAAAACATGGACAGACGAATTGACGAGTGACAGATGTATAAGTAGACAGATGAATTCGTGTGTCGAATGGGTACATGAATGATGCTTAACCTCGGCTTTCGAGGATGAACCGTGTCCAATGTTGAAAATTACCCAACGTTTCGACAAACATCGCAACTGCCATCTTCAGGGCGAACGCGTGCGTTTTAGTTAGCCTTACATAGGGCAAACTGAACGTTGCGAGATGAATTTGATGATTCTTATTGGTGGAGCAGAAGAGCTGGTATCCATTTAGAGAAGAGGACTGGTTTGAGACATGATTTTTTTTTTAGACACGTGGAAAGAAAGCACCACATTGAACTCCAACAGCGATAACCCGCTGGTGGTGTAGTTATAAGATTCTGAGATAAAAATACGATCCATAATGTAAGTACAAACGTTAGAATTTCCAGGGTTTGCGTCTCTAAGACGAGTTCAATTCCTACGCAGTTGCGTCGTTACAGACAAACTGAACGCTGTACTTCGCCGCAGGATGTGAAGGGGGGTCCTGCAAAGATCAAGTACCTCTTAAACACCTTCATTAATCAATGTTATGACCATGAGACTTACCGCGTTCATCTTGTGGATTCACGTACGTAACCAAGACACAAATTTCTAAAATTCCAATGAAATGGTCATCACAGACGTAGCAATTACCCACACGGAAAACCTATTTTACATTTTTTTGTTATTTCCATACGTCAGACGGACTTAGTTGCTTATTAATCTGTTGTTTACCACGTGTTAACCGTTTATTTAAATACAAATAATCAAATAATCCTGAAATTTTGTCAAAATGTTGCGATTTATCAACCGTTGCTATTGGCCTATATCTCGTCATGAAGCTGACGGACAAGAAGATAAGTATTTTTTTTCCTTCGAACGCGTGGCTTAGCAGAAATATTTCAGGAATTAAAAAATTCAAAATTACATTTACAAATAAAACACCATAAATTAGAGACTTTTGAGGAGTGTTTGAGTCTAAGAGGAAGGAAGCAACTGGAAGGTTTAAAAACGCTGAAAATGCTCAAATCAAAGAGCACGAGATGGGCTGGACATGTAGTAAGCACGGGTGAGATAAATCCATGCACAATTATGAGGGAACAAATTAATATTATATTGTGTTCAAAGAAGCAGTTGTCAGAATGTGAACTACGTTGCTCCGGCGTAGATAATGTCCAGTAACTGGCTTTGAGAACACGGTAATGACTACTTAGATTCCATAAAACACGACGAATTTCTCGGATAACAGAGACTAGATTACACAGAGGTCCTGTAGAAGTGTGATTTTCCTCAGAACCTCTAGGAAAATGCCAAGACACTTCGTTAAATTAAGTCACTACCGTTTCCTTCCTAATTCTTTCGAAAACATTAATCACTGTCAGACTCCCATCCGACATTATACAGTCTAGACACTGAAAATCGAGGTTAAATGAACAAACAACAATATTAATAATAATAACAGGCCAGGACTCGCCACTGATACAGCCTACAAGCGGATTATTTAACATCGCATTTAGATTCTTACAGCAAATAATAAGAGAATACATAAGTTTGGTGATGGTTTCCGATAAACTTTATCTTTCTCCGGAATTCTAAAAGATACAGCGCGAATTAACCTTAATAACGTAGCTTGTTCAAATACATCGATTATTCACACGTCCTTGTTATAATAAATATACACACGCATACGAAAGAAACCTCCAACAACAAATAATAATGACAATACAGGGATAGCATTATGAATATAATGGAGCTTTAACAGAAGGCATTGTGAAGGACGCGGCATTCTACATAACAAAGACCCATATGCATACCAATCTGATGCTTCGGTCGGCAAAATTTTTCTCGTCAGCGTGTGATTACATTAGGTAGTGATCGTTCAGACGTACAGACACAACGGCATAACATCGAGTTTGGTTTCGTTGTGGAATTAAAAGCATGTATTGGAAAGTCTTTAAAATAGAGACTAATGTTTTTGATTCGGAGTGCACAGCACATAAATAAACTGTTCCATTACCTTCACACTTCCTGGTACAGGTTGGCCCAAAATGTACTTACCAATTCTAAACAGAATTTTCTCTGCAAACGAGGGATTACAATTCGAAGAAAATTTTCTGACACACTGTAGTACTCGAGTTAGATTTTGTAGAAAACAAAAAATGACAGCCTACAGTAACTAGCGGTGGATATTCATAACAGAATAATACGTCAGACCAGTGGTATTCAACCTGGGGTACGCGAAAACATCTTATGGGGTACGTGAAATTTAAGAAATATATTATTTTATGACAAACACTGAATAATCAGTAATTTGTTTAATTTATTTTAGATGTAGATTATATACTATGTATAACTTGAATTATACACCAACAACTCTGGGGGTACAAAGTTGAAGAGAATTTATATCTGGGGGTACGCGAACAAAAAAAGGTTGAATACCACTGCGTTAGACCATATGAAAGTCCAGATAGCTCAAAAGAGCATTCCAGGTAAAGTCTGGCGTCAAACTTTGACCGGACAGCCACACAATTTCAAATCTTGTCAAGATATTTCGCAAGACAGGATGAAAAACTTGGTGTCAGAACCTAAGTATAAAATTACAAAAAAAAAATCGCTGAAGTTTATGGAAACACATTGCGTACATAAATGGCCTGAGATGTTGATACGAATTATATCTGAATAATATTTTCATACCTCATCGTCCATGCGAAATTACGCATTAAACGTGCACGTACGAGCCATCCTACGTCCTAACTACATCTTGTGGCTAGTCACTATTAATTTTGTCAAGTCCGTCTGTCAGTATAAAAATAAAAAAAATATTCTCCATAGAATTTGGATACGAAAAGTCTTACATGATTTTGAAAACACAGCGACAAGAAAATTTATTGGACAGTACACAAAAAAAACTTTATATCGATAAAAATTCGTTTTATGGTGTTCCATTTTTATTCTCCAAAAGCGTATTTATCTTTTCCCTTCTTTCCTTCTGTATCTCTTAATCCAATTACTGTTCAATCTCTCTTTCTTTCATAAACTTTTTATTCTTACATTGAAAACACGTAGCAGACTCAACATCCATATTAATTATCCAATTCCAACGATGTAAAAGCCTCTTTATGTGTAACCAATCTATGCAAGAAATCTCGGACAAAGGAGCATAAATCACGGATTATGACAATATGAATTTCCAGAACAGAAGGCATTGTGAAGGACGCGACACTCCACATAATAAAGACCCAGAGCTTTGTGAGATAGATGGATTATTACCACAGTCGCAAATGTCAATAACGGGTCTGAAGACTTATGGCAGCCATCACAAGAGACTCGACCTCCAAACAGGAGTACCCTTTCTGGGTAGAAAACGCTATTAAATTAGGCCTGACATCTTTCGATACTTATCATTGCCAAAAATCAGTCATTAGCCAGATATCTGACATTGTTCCTGCTCTATCAATGATTTAATATCAGGTTTAGTGTCTGTTGTTGTAATTCGTGAGCGTCATTTCAACTGTTTACGAGTGACAATGGTCCTAATTCTTGATTAGACGCTCTTAATTAAACTAAACAGTTGCTCAGAGCGGCAATTATTGTCAAATATTGACTACATTAACAAGGCCTGTTCTCAGATTAATTATTTATCTTTAAAAAGGGCAACATAAAGTTATTAAAAAATAAACTAGGCGGGACCGTACGAGACACGTCTCTCGAGCACATGATCAGAACCGCTGGTCTGCATTCTTTACGCACTAAAACTTACACCAGCAAATTTAAGATTTTTATTCCAAGTTCCAAATTTTTTATTGCGGTATTACAGTTTCCTTATGTGTGGATGACAAAGATTCACAGCGTAACAAAATCTGGTGTAATCTGGTAGAAATTTACTGACGTTTCAGAGGTCCTCTCTGCCTCCATCATCAGGGCGATGCCTCAAATTCTACAACTCATATCATAGTATAATCCAGTAGGTATCTAGCCTGAGTCTCAATATCTTCGTTATTAACTCGTGCCTTTAGAATTTAATTTAAAAAATCTGAGGAACCAAACACTTTCCTAAAAGTGTCTGTTATTCTCAAATAAGTAATCTGCCCTTTATGGCCAGGTTATAAATGAAAAAGTACTTCACGAAAGTCTTTCAGTTAAAAGACCACTACATTATAAACACTGACCCTGTCATGGAACGTAGAGATGCGGTCCGGATCGTTGAAAAGTTCAGAGAATGCGTTCTTAACATCCCCGAGGCTGAATTATGTACTCTGTCACCCACGAGTGCATTTAAGAATGGACGAGAGAAAGCTTAGCTGAAGACTGAACACTGATAATAAACCATGCTGCTTTCATTTCGCTTTTATTGAAACCTTAATGAACATCTACAGTTGATATTTGAATACTCACTCCACACACTCAGAAAGCAGAATTTAAATCTTGTGAAAAATTATTAATAACTATGCTTACTGGAGATTAGCATAATTAATTTTAAGTTCAAAATATTACCATCGTCACAGATTTGGAATTCGGGAGTCAAATAAAAGAATTTTTGTACGTTCAGTGTGACCACCGCGCTAAGCCATGGGCTTTCAGCTAGATACGTCATTGCATCAAATTAATATGCAGATTTTTGGACATTTTAAGCAAAAACATTGTCCTCTTTGAGGGCACGTTCTCGATATAAGAAAATATTTAGATAGATAATATTTTGTTTTGTTTTTATTTCACGTATAATAAGAGCCATGAAAACGGAGACAAAGTATATCCGAAACGTCGAAATGACTACATATACCAAGGTTTAAAAACCCCGAAAGTTTCACATCCGCAAGAAACAAGAAATGTACATTCATCTAAAATTTCACAAGGAGAATTTTTTAACGATGTTTGTAAAAATTCAATGTTTAAATCAATTTATAATTCTGGAGGATGGAACGGATGTGGGTTGGAAATTCTATCTGGTTTGTTGAATCATTTACTCTTTTCCCGTTATTATTCATGTCTGTAATACCGCTTAACGCACAAAAAATGAAGAGCAGATGAAAATCGATTTGCATTTTAATACTAATGGTACTAAGACGTACGTACACGTGGCGTGATCCCATAATTCCATTCTCTGTACGGAGAATAATAGATTTGCATCCTCCTCGGTCTGCCTAAGGTTAGAAAGATTCTAACTGAAGTCTAGCATACGCGGGGGATTATTAGCAATAGTCCTATCTGCCTATAATAGGCCTCTACAGAACCATTATAATGAATTATTGCATGCAAAAATTAATATTTTTACTGTAAATCACCAACAAAGCACTGTATTTCATAGTATTATCTTTGGTATTGGTAAACTGATTTACCACATTATAAACTCAAGACACTGACTACAAACAACGCCTTGTTCAAACACTTGCCAAAAAAAAATCAATAAAATGTGAAATTTCTTAACGTGCGAACGTTTAAGATTTTAAATTGTGCCCAATTAATCGAATGTCTGTTACAAGTCAATTTCCCTTCCCAAATGAGTTTCGGATAACATGACGGCAGAACACCCAGTGACAAAAACGATCTGCGTCGATAAAGAACGCCTGTATAAAACCTATTTCATCTTCACAGCCAGCTTTAACCGATAAAAACGAACATATCTCACTTTTGTTTCGATTTCACTCCAAATGATATCTGTGGTAATTGCACAAATTTAAAATTACGAAATTATTCAAGGAAAAATTGAAATTATAAACGTCAAAGTTCAAGCCAAACTTAAAACTAAAAGAACGAATTCAGAGTAGGTTATTTGAGGGTAAGACTCCTACAATTCAGTTCAAGAAAAGACGCAAAATACTTCTCGAGAAAAACATTCATGACCAATGATGACGTTTATAATTTGTATTCCTGACCAAATATTATTAGTGAAGTTCAAATCAAGGATAATAAGAAGGGTGGGGCATGCAACACGCCTAAATCCCCTCGGTAAGACAGCAGTTCATAATAAGTATTCAGCTCGCGTGCACTGTGGAGACGGATAAATCTATCCGACAAGCCAGAAGTTATGCATCAAGTAAGCTGGTAGGCGAATGAGGTGTGACGTTCAGCACAGGCCTTTGGGGTTAATAATAATAATAAGAATAAGAATAAGAAGAATAAGCCGGAAAGACCCGGGATTTCCACGTCATCGCGTTGTGATGATGGTAGCAACGGGCTCACCATCTCCAATCATTTATTAACCGGTGTATCCGACAACGTTTTAACATTCGCGTAGACTATTTTGAACGTCAAAACTATATTTCATCTGAGTAGAACACCAACCAGGTATCTTATTCAAACAGGTGGATCAGTTTCGCATTTGAACTCAGTACCAGAAGTCTTTGCCCGTGAGTAAACTGAACAGGGTGTGGAGCTAACCGCTTACCTCCAGATCAAATCGAAATTACGAATACGTAGAGCGATAAGTCCAATCCATAATACGCGTACGTCTATGAGATTTGGACACCTGTAAAATCATACCTCCAAAAAACATAAGAGAAAAACTTATATACAAGTCCTAATGGCTCACGACGAAGTATAATTCTTAGGCTTAAAAAAATGCCTACAGTTTATCTATCCTATTCCAGTCCAAGACCAAAATGTATGGGCTAACATTTCTTTAAATAGTGAGATTCCCCACCGGGAGTGATTTGACCTGACAGATTTGCCTTCATGAATGCCAAAGATAGAAATATTCGCAAGAAAAAAAAACTTGCAAATTACTACCAATTAATGCTGCATTTAGAAGGTAAGAGTTCGTAAACAAGTCTCCGCCAAATATAATTAGACATAAAAGAAAATATCTGATAAAATTTTGAAATATTTTCTCTTCAGAGGCGCTAAATATCAGAGCTTCCAATTCTAGACGACCCGGGTTCGAATACAGGCTCAGATACCGGCTATCCTCAATCAGAATGTGTAGTTTTCCTAATACACTCTAATTGTTTAATTTTAACCGTCTAATCACAATAAAATATTTTATTGTGATTAGACGGTTAAAATTAAACAATTATAATTCATCACAATATGACGCAACATTATCATCTCATAATACACTCTAGTTAAATACAGAGCTCTACCTTTAACTACGTCACTTCTACTTTGTTTCCGTATATTTAACAACTATCCGACCATATGACTCGACGCATAACCTACAATACTAAAAATAAGACTTTTAAGTAATCCAGTATCAATATCTGGATTGGAAATCAAACGGTGCCCTCCTTGATAAATTAAGTCGTATTGTACCACTAATAAACGTGAATACATTGGGGGGGGAATCAAGTAAAATGAACACAAACTAATAATAAAAGATCAAACTGTAAGATAATAAAAAAGCAATGTATCGGTACAAAAAATGAATTTATTTTCGCAGTGCACTGGCAGAAACAGCAATGGTACAGCTGTTTCATTTCAGCTTACATCTGTACTGTGTCAGGAACGGGAATGTAAAGAAAATATCTCGTAATTCTGTCGCTCCTCGCATCAAGAAATTCTGATATTCGATGTGCACTTCAAGACAAAGTTTTAAGGTACCTTAACGTTGTCACTGTGCCTAACAAACATGGCTTAAAAACACAAGAAACATGGAGTTAATATTTCGTGAGTTCCGGGCATCGCCAGTAGATGGATAATTGGTATTTATTCCCTGGCCGCAGCGGTCTCCTGACCTCAAGAAAAATTTTCATATTCCTCCCTCCAATCGAACCTTCGTGGCCCATAACGAGTCACATTCCATTGCGAAGGCTAAGAAGCTCACAGAAGCGTCCTTAAATAACTTAACAGTGTTACTTAAACTAACTATTTAAGCAACTAAGCTAAAACCACAGAGCAGAATCATTCTAGACCAGTGGTATTCAACCTGGGGTACGCGAAGACATATTAGGGGGTACGTGAAATTTTTTAAAAAATATATATTATTTTATGATAAACACTGAATAATCAGTAATGAAATTTATTTAATTTATTTTAGATGTAGATTATATACTACGTATAACTTGAATTATACACCAACAACTTTGGGGGTATAAAGTTGAAGAGAAATTATATCTTGGGGTACGCGAACAAAAAAGGTTAAATACCACTATTCTAGAGAAAATGGGTACCTCAGATGTCTAGTTCGCCCAATATCCATTCATTTATCATCATAACAATACGAGGCGAACAGTAAAAACGCTCCTCCCAGGTTTGAAGCATTGTAACAAACTTGTCTCGTACGAAATTTGAGTTGCAAAAATTATGCGCATTTCTGTGACTTGCCTCCTATCTGATTGTTTACAGACTCGTGTTCAAGCTTGGTAACATTAAACCGTTTACTTGCATGATTAATGACCACTGAAATCGATGACAGATTATACTGAGCATGTGGTTTGAAGCCCAGATCTTAAATTACCCCAACTTTCTCCTAACTTTTAATTTACTTTAGAAAAAAATTTTTTAGTAGCATCTAATATTTATTCGCTGATATTACATACATGGTTTGAGGGTTTTACTTATCACACACAGGTTTTTCAATAGATAGTAACAATTTAATTTTTACACACGTGTCACAATTTTCTCAAATTATATTTATTAAATTGTTTATGTCTAAGAAAGAAATTTTCGTGGCCTATTTAAACTGTCTTCAGCGTAAATGTAGCTATGAGCCTTAAGAAACAATGATTAATGATTCATAATAGACGTATGAGTTTCGTGATGAGTTAGTTCTTGGCAGAATAAACAAGTAAGTTGTCAATGCAACTGCTTCTTACAGACAATTTCTGTTGAACTTTCGGCACAACTTCACAGAATCCGATATTGTTCCATTATTATTATTATTATTGTTCTGTCTGACGACAGGTCCATATGAACAGGATCCTTCCATCCTTTTCTCGGACTGAGACCAGTTCATATACGTTTTTGGCAGATGATCCAGAAGTGGTTTGCCGTTGCCTTCTTCTGTGTGTGAATGGAGTAATTGTTGGGATGCCCGGGAGGAAAACTCCGTGTTGCCTAGACCACGGCCTTGCCCAACACAAGTTATAAATTCGGGCACCGCCGGGAATCGAACCCGAGACCCCAGGATTACAAGGCCAGCGTTCTAACCGCTAGACCACCATGGCTCTATTGTTCTATACAGAATTTTTTATCGTTGCAAATTCGTAAATTACAATGGTCCTATCCTGTACATGTGCATTTTCAGGGACTTACAGTAAGTTAGTGTTCATCTAGTACGTAACCTAATAATTGTTATAAAAATCCCACTGCCTTGTAAACATTTT